>JAVQJX010035020.1:0-11891 GCA_036025115.1 Ambassis agassizii
TATAGTGTCAGTTTCTGTGTCCCTAAATGTTGGTATTTTACTTTAGAAGCTTCATGACACTTCGAGGTTTTCTTCAGCAAAACATTTGTCATGCACAAACTTGTTTCACAGTTTTGGAAGCTTAAATACGATTGGCCAAAGAAAAATGACCTACTTATGACTCGTTCTCTGCTGAGCTTAAACTTTGTTTGTCCTTTCCACATTTTTAAGAGACTAAATTAATAAAACAGCATCTAACCTTTTAATTATTCCAAAACCCATCAATATGATGATTGGACAGAAGTGCTAACATGCTAACACAGCAGGGGAAAGATCACACTCATCACTAATGTATGACAGCCTGATGTGTTGACGTTACTTCAGCTCCTCTCCCATGCTGCCCGACAGCTGTGATCTCTCCTCCAGGTGTTGCCAGATTTTCCATGATGTCACCTTTTTTTTTTTCATCCATCTTATTTGATTTGATGAATAAATCCGCAGTTCATCCTCCAATTAAAGTTTATCTCATCCTCTTTTTTTCTTATGCGATTAAGTCATTTACAGAGTCCGCCACTGCCAAATGTGATATCAGTAAAAGTCTGATTTGACTCGACATTAACTGTCAGCGGAAAAATCACAGAGTCTGTGTTTGTGGACCACTGCGTCCAGCTGTGAGGCTTGTTGAATGTGTGCCAGTCGGGCCTGGCTGAGCTCGCCCTGTGTCATCGAGTGGTGCAGCAGACAGCAGCGTGGTCGGAAAGCTGTTCCTGTCTGCCCTCAGGAAAGAGGGTGGATGGTGACGGGGATGGTGGGACGACAGGAGGGGTGACTTACAGTAGATTTCACCGCTGCAGCTGTGGTGGCTCGGTGATAATCCCAATCCTCCACCCCTCCTGCTTAATTCCCTGATACTGTCCTACATTAGCAGAGCAAGAGGCCGGGAGATCCTTCAGTTTAGAAATAGGTCTAGACTCTTCAGAGGGGATTACTGTATGGCATACATCCTGACCTCTTGGTATTCTGTGGCTTTGTCTCTTGTCTCTGCTCAGCGGTGCCTGAGTACTTTCCAGGGAGAGGGGCTCTGTTACAGTCACTCTGCGCACACGTCGTGTGTGTGACCTGCTCTGAGTTTGCGTATCAACCTGCCCTTTGTTATTTGTCCGTTCACATGGAGACGGAGACACACTCAGATAAAGTTTCCTCATCAGCGGCTACAACAGGGGTCTTTATGGGTCGAAGGCAGATGAACGCTGCAGACAACAAGTGTTTCCTGTGTTGTTATAAAGAGAGAAAGTTGTTCATTAAATGGACAGATTGAGCAAAAACATTTCTGCTTCCTTCAAACCAGGAGCTGGCATCGCCCAGCTGAACTCCACCCAAGACAGTTCCTCAAGTTAATTATTTACTTCAGTTCTCTTGGCTGGCTTTAACAAGGGCAAGAAATGTCCCTTACTTAAAATGTCAGAGGACTAATGGCTGCTCCGTCCCATCACTCTTTAAAAGCTGTATGAAATTCTGCCAGGTCGTCTCAGCTCTTATTGAAAGCTGCCCAAAAAAAAAAAACATGCATAGTGCAATATGGCTAAATTTGCTTTCCTTATGGATACATAAGCATTGATAATTTTTTCATTACTAGTGACATATTCAAAGGAGGGGGTGAGCTGGATTACAGCGCTGACTCAAAAGACAGACTTTTCACAGTTGGATGATTTGGCTGAGTCCAACTTCTCAGCATAGCGACTCTGATGAGTCCTGTGGTGTCTGTTTTTCTTCGCCTCCTCCTCTTCCTCTCTCTGTCCCTTAATTATGTGGTGATTGAGGGTGTGGTTGAAAAGGAAAGCTAAAATATGTTAGATGAAGAAATGTGATTTGCATATACACTGAGTTCAACTCTTTTGTTTCTTTGTTAAGGCTCTTTTTTTTCTTGCATGGGTAAAAGTTGTGCAACTCTGGCGCCTGTTTGGATAAACTGGAGAGGGAAAAAAATGTGTGGGAGTTTCAGACAATCACAGCTGTTATTCTTCCTTTTTTTTTTAATTACGTCTTTGTTGCGTGGAAGCGGACATTTTTTAAGGAAGAAGACGAATAAAGACACAGAAGAAAGAGAAGTTGTAAATTTTTAATGCTTCTGGCTTTCACGCTTCAAATATTTTGATTACTTTCTTTTTGTTTTTGCATATAAATGAACAAACTGTGAACTTGTTGTATACTTTAGGGTCCCTGCCTTCCTCTCTTCTCTCATGCACCCCTCCTCTTCCCTCCTGCTGCTCCCTCGTGCCTCTAATCCCCCTGAAAAATTAATCATCTGTCACATCGCCTCAGCGCTCAGGCGCACACTGATGCGGAGCAGTTCAAGAAGGAGAAACTCCACCATCAGGACTTTAAATAGTGGAAAAGAGGAGGCGGGGGCACATTGGATGCTACCAAACTTGGCCTGCGAACACACAGAGCCATCTTGATGTGCTTCAACCTTTTGGGTTGTATTCAGTGGGGACACTTGAGAGAGGGTTTCTTTTCACTGTGACAGCAGTCAATGGGACAATGTGGCTTCTCTTTTCCTCTCTACCCCAAACAAAGTAACACAGAGGCTCTCTGTGCCATCAGAGACTGGCTTCCTTCCTGCCATCAACCAAACAACATGGAGGGGGGGGGGGGGGGCACACACATCTAAACTAAAAGAAAAAAGAAAGAGAAAGAATCTATCCACATCTTTATGATGCTTTATTCCTGATGGTCTATGAGCTCCTCCTGTGATATATCTGATTTTAGTGAACTTTGTGAGGGTTTGTAGTTATCCGAAGGGGTACACACCGCCCTTTTTTTTCCTTATTCCCTCCTCCTTTATCAGTTCAATGTAACCTGATTCTGGGCAGCACTCAGGCACCTCCTCTGAGACGGCTCCCATTTCCTTTGATTCACAGACAGATCCCACTGGGAGAAAACAACTCACACCAGTTTACCAGTTTACAGTCGCTGCACTGCATCCACTGGCCGAATTGAACTCATTAAAGTAGCTGCACTGACGGTTTAAGAGCCATTAGCTATTCTGCTGTTTATTATTTTTTTTTGTTCATTTGTTTTTGTTGGGAATGTTTCCAGAGGATGATGAAGAGGAGCAGAACTCTGCACTTTATCTGCCACACTTATGCAAGCTTGTGTGCAGTAAAATGTTACAGGCTGGTCTCTTGGTATGGTGGTGACGTTATGATGGTCTGGATTTTATCAGCCGCCTGCTGCACACAAATGACAAACGTTCTTTTCTTAGTTTGTGGCTGTACAGCTGTGTTCTTCCTGTGTGTTGCACAGTAATTGTGCGTTTACAGTGTGCAAGAATGAACCATCAGAGTACAACTTCTCCTAATGAACTTCCCGTCTCAGACCAGACAGGCCAGCAGGGTTGGTGAGTCAGATAATGTTGACCACCACTTCCTGTCACCCACCACAATATACCCATTAGCTGTGCACCATTTCACATCCTCTCTTATTGATTTATAGCAAACAGGCATCCAGTTAGCCCCTCCAGCTGCCATTACAGTCTATTGTTGGATAAGAAAAGGGGGACGTGGGACATGTGAGGACCAGGATGTCAAGTCTGACAGCTGAACCCCCCAAATCTGTGCAGATACGATGCAAAATGTCAATTTGAGCCTGAGTCTGGAGCTCAGCTGGCCATTTACTTTGTCAGGAGGAGAGTGCAGGGTGTGTGGGTTGCATGTCAGTGTGGATATATATGTGACTGGGTGTGTGTGTGTGGGGGGGGGGAGACTGGCCTATATGTCACATAGTTTATCTGTCCAGATGGTGCATGAAGCTTTACAGATGTGCAGAAACATAATCTGCTTTATTTGCTTGTCAGTCAACATATAACATTAGAAAGGCTGTTAGAAACCACATATATGCAAGATGAGGTCAAGTTTCATCAAAGATACATGAAGACCAGAGATTAACACTAGCATGTATTTACTCTTTGCCACAAATTAGATGAGAAGACGGGCCAGAAGAGCTTAGCTCAGATAGCTATAAAAATACAACACACAGAGAAGTTTCCCTTTTTTTTTTCTTTTTTTTTTAAGAGTAAAGTTGTTTCCACATGCTGTGCACTTTTTGTTTTGTCGTTTTCAGTCACTCTTTGGTCACAATATTCACCACAACCACTGTCATTTTTTAAAGGTTACAAGTTAACCCCTGCTGCTGAGAAGTGAAACCACAGCAGAAGTTCCTCAAACGGCCACTTGAGGCAGGCTCCAAAAATATGTTCCTTTTTCCAACTTTACAGCAGAAATAAATAAAACTGCTACATCATTTTTATTTAGTGTTGCTGTCTCAACAAAGTGGGAGTCATGTGCAGGCCTTCAGTCATTGACAAGATGTTTTCTAAGCAAGTTTCATAGAGCCAGCCAAGTCTTTCTTCTTCTCTTCTCATGTCGGTGTTAGCTGGAAGATAAATTGTGTGTTTCCCAAAATGTCAAACTATTTAACCTTTAAACTTGATGCTACTCTATGAACCAGGCAGAGTGAACAAGTTATTTACCCCACACAGGCATGTGGCTAAACAACAAATCGCTACAAACACTGAAGTATGTTTGGAGCTGCATGAATATGACCATCTCCACCCCCCTGTCACCCCCACCTCTGGGCCTCCTCTCTGACCTGATTCATTCCAGCTTAGACCAGCAGAGTCAAAGTCGAGCCTGCTGGAATTTTTTTTCATTTATTATTGGGAGCATAATAAAATTCCCTCTAGCTGTTAGGTGTACACACCCACACCCTGCGCAGCCACACCCTGGCCTCAGACCCTCCCTGCCTGTCGGATGGTGCTGTCATCATTTAAATCAGCATCCCTTTTGTCATCTGTTGGTGAGTCAGTGAGTTTTCGTCTAAATGTGCAAACTTCTTTTCCTCACCGCTCGTACAGATTGAACATGCGATGTTAGTGTGGAATGTCGCAGCAGTGTTTCAGCGTCAGGAGCTGAACAGTATCTGTCTCTGCTTTTCTGTTGTAACTCGCTCGCTGGCAGCTCTCACTGATACGCATTCCTGCTTTTACTGGCCTCCTAAAGAGGCTGTTGCTTAACAAGACAGTGTGTGTGTGTGTGTGTGTGTGTGTGTGTGTGTGACTTCCATGTTACTGTGTTTCTGTGTGGGTGGATGAATGGTGGTGGTAATGACGGAGCAAGGTACATTGAGGAGTGAAAGGATGCATCACTCATTAACTGGAAAAGCGCAAAGTCCTGTCAGAAAGCAGCTACACAACACAACCACACAGACTTCTTCTTTTTTTTTTTGGCAGCGCTGAACAATGTGGGAGGGGTCAGCAGATAAGCCGTAATATTCACCACTTGTTATTTTAAATGATTTTCTTAGGCATTGAGGGAGAAAGGGGAAGAAAAAGAAATAATAACAGAACCCTGGAGGGAACAGGACGCATAAACAAACCAGTGCCCTCAGCTTCAGACATCAGATGAGTCTGCAGATAAAACCCCCACAGTGGCAGGGCCTGACTTTCAGTTACCTAGGCAATAGGCGGGCGTGTCGCAGCATTGCAACAGTTGGCTGAACCTGCTGCCTCGCCCAGGAAAACAAAGACTACACAAACACTGTCCCTGATTTACAGAGGACGGGAAGGTTCTTTGTGGACGCGGTGTACAAACAAAACCTCACACAGGCCCTGTTTTTATATCAGCCTTTAGAAAAATAATAGCTATGTAAGACATGTTATTGTTTATGTGTAAACAGATTGTAAGGTTATCTAAAAATGAGACCTTGCTCACTTATCTTGTGGTCTGATTTCTGTGTGAAGCTTTTTTTTTTCCTGGAAAAATCCGAACAAATCGACATTTATGCCTATTTAAGAGTGCAACCATGGCTAGCTTTCCAGCTACTGATCTGGCTATCCTGCTGTTTTTTTTTTAAAGCCACCAATACATTCTCAGTACAAATCAAATGCTTGTATCTTCACACCTTAAGGCAGCTAGCAGGTAGATAGGTGCCTGTAAATTATCCACATGGATCTGGCGTTGGCTGCTTTACAACTTCAACTTTATCATCATTGTACTTATATACATGATAAGGATACAAAAAGACAGTAAACCTTTGTGTTTTAGCAACAGGGTGCAGTTCACTTAATGGCCACAGGTGTCACTATTATGAAGATCCTTTGTAATATGATACTTTAAAGCAGATCTGATTTGAGTCACTTTTATCCTGTTGTCACATTGATCTGAGTCATTTACCATCTTGACAGACAAGCCATCTTGCTTTCATTAAAAGACCACACCTTTTAGACAGAAATGTAAGAATGCACCGTGATTGCTGGCAGTGTTATCTGTGGTCTGATGAGTCAGTGCATTATCTGTAAGTCAGCATGTAGCTGCAAGCACAGACAGCCCTCTGAGACCTGGTCCTGCAGGATTTCATGTCAGACTTCACACAACTCACTGAGCTGCTGCTGTGAAAGCAGATAAAGACACATGTTATAATGCACGCCAAAAAAAAAAAGCAAGACGGGGAGGAAAAAAGTGAGGACAGATGTGGATAAATGAGAAACATTCAGCGCAGATAGTGTTGAAAACAAAACCCCTTGCAGGAGCTGCAGTTAAACACACACCAGTGCAAACACAATGTGATGTCAGGGAGAGAAAAAAACAGGACTGAAACACATTTTATCCAGAGCCAGAGGGCACAAAGAAAGGGAGTGGCTCTGTAAGTAGTAAATGTGAGGCAGACAAAGCTGTTCATGTTCGTACAAAGTGTAACTGCACTCTTTGTTTCCATGTAAGCACAGGTGATTTTATGGTTCATTTTATGCCAGCACAGCAGCAGGTCAACGCTGTGACTTTTAGCCCCAACATGTTTTATTAGATATAAAGACATGGCTGCTTATCACACTGTCAAATACACAGAGTTACAAAGATGGATTCCCCCTCACGTGTTACAAAAACACACAGAACGAAGCCCAAAAAAGAATCTTTTAACATCTGAAAACACTTGTAACCAGCACAGTGGATGTATTGTATTGCGAGGTCATGTGTCACATGCAGCGGCCAGCAGCTATTATAAATGCAGATTTCTCTGTGATGGAGAGAATTTCAGTGGTGAGTGACATTCAGGCTGCAGAAATGTGCAGATAGAAAGCATGTTCGGGCTGCAGCTGTTCTTCATGTTTGGTTTTGGGCTCTTGTTTCAGACTTTATATGTTTGAGATATTTTTATTTTTATATTTAAGAGCTGAGCACCTGTCAGGTTTATATATGCAATTAGAAGATTGAATTTTTTTTCAAGAAAACAAGCCAAACATTAAGCACAACCTGGAGCACCCTTCAAATATAACTACACATCCACAGGTAGTTTTTGGATTATTTAGTTGGAAAAATCAGTAGAGTGGTGGTATGTGAGTCAAATCCAAATGTCAGATGTTTCGGTCACTGTTTGGACTTGTGTTGCTCACTGTCCTCTGCACGCTCACACACACTGGAATCGAAACCTGACAAACAGGTTCCTGATTGCCATGCGTCAGCAGCAAGACTTCTCCCACGCCTATATGGGCGGAGGCCTCGGGGTGAAAGGTCACTCAGGCTGTTTCACATTTTTTGGACTTACAGCTGTCTCTCTGCTCCCCTTCCCCTCCATTCCCCCACCCCATACACATACATATGAGGGATTGTTGTTGCTCCTCCTGAGGGCTGGGTGTGTCTGTGAGATAAAACAAAATGACATGTCGGGAATATTTAGTATTTTATAAGAGACTTTATCTCTCTCTATATTTTCAGGTTTGCTCCATCGTTGCTGCTTTGACTACAAGAGACAAGGATGGCAATGCAAAGTAAGTCAAATTCTGGTTAAATAATGAAGTGATTTTACGTCAGATAAGATAATCCTGTGCCAGTAGGGGAAATTTGTCAGCATTACAGCAGCAGGATGTGATTTAAGAGAGCGTGGAACACAAGGAATGTTTTGCATTGAGCATGAAACTGTGTTCATTGGTTTGGTCAAGGTAACCTGTTCCCAAAGAGCGTGTTGAATATTTTGACTTTTGCTTCCTCTTACCATTGTTTTCATGTGTTTGTATTGAGGTCACTTCCTCCACACAGGGTAGAGCTAAATGTTAAAAGGGTTCCTGTATTTCTGATAAAGAAAATAAAAAATGGATTTTTAATAAAAAACAATTGAATCTATTCCCCTCTGTGTCTGGTAGTGGGTGATGTCGAGAGTGGCCCTATGAAGGTGGCCGGGTGGCAGCAGACGATGTACAGTGTAGACTCAGGCATCCAGTCCGGAGCCACCACAGTCCGAGATGATGATAGCGAGTACGTCACCTCCAGGCAGTACACCATGACCACCACGGTCATGAATGACGCACCAGGTGAGTCAAACTTGCTGGCGTCCTACAGTGTGGCTCAGGCTGTTTTCTCATCATCACTGTCTCCTGTGCTGTTTGATAGATCTCAATGCTCAGTACTCCATGACCAGAGCCCAGCGGGTGCGGGCTGCGATGTTCCCGGAGACACTGGAGGGAGGTACCGCCATTCTGTCCACTCAGACCGACCCGTCCCAGATGACTAACGTCCAGCGGCTGGCCGAGCCCTCTCAGATGCTGAAAACGGCCATCATCCACCTGATCAACTACCAGGACGACGCCGAGCTGGCCACACGTGCCGTGCCCGAGCTCACTAAACTGCTCAACGATGAAGACCAGGTGATAAAACTCCTCTTGAAAACCTAATCTTTGTTTCTTATTTTTAATTTTCTAGTATAAATGTAATCAGACATTTGGAACTTTCTCCTAAAAATTTAGATTTTGACTGACTCCTTTCTCCGTCTTTTCCTCTCAGGTTGTGGTCAGCAAGGCGGCACAGATCGTCAACCAGCTCACACGTAAGGAGGCATCGCGACATGCACTCATGCAGTCGCCTCAGATGGTGGCAGCGGTGGTGCGTGCCATGCAAAACACAAGCGACATGGAGACGGCAAGGGCCACAGCCAGCATCCTGCACAACCTCTCCCACCAGAGAGAAGGCCTGCTGTCCATCTTCAAGTGTGGAGGGATCCCCGCTCTTGTCCGTATGCTTAGGTAAAGCTTAAGGGATTTTGATTCATTATCAGACATGTCAGTATGTTTGTTATACACTCGTGTTTCTCTTCTTCAGCTCCCCCATGGAGTCTGTGCTCTTTTATGCCATCACCACGCTCCACAACCTGCTTCTGCACCAGGAAGGAGCCAAGATGGCGGTGCGTCTGGCTGACGGTCTGCAGAAGATGGTGCCACTGCTGAAGAAGAGCAACCCTAAGTTCCTGGCCATCACCACAGACTGCCTACAGCTGCTGTCCTATGGCAACCAGGAGAGCAAGGTGTGTGTTTGAGAGAGATGACAAGTCAAGTTTGTGCTGGTACATGAAGTACAATGGCTCGTACACAGCAGCCAAGTATTGTAATGTGAGAGCGTTGAGGTTGTGGCTGTTTGTGTGTGCATGTGTTTTGGGTGTGGCATGTGAACTGAGCTGTTCAGGTGCTGGCACCGCTGCAGTCTGGGTGTGGTTGGTTGTGGTTTGTAAAATGAGTGAGGATTAACCCCTTTTAATCAGCCTGGACAGGTCAATGTTTTGTGAGTAGCTGCACACACACACACTTACACAGTGTCTTTGTCTAACAGCTGATTATCCTCGCCAACAACGGCCCTGAGGGTCTCGTTCACATCATGAGAAACTACAACTACGAGAAGCTGCTGTGGACCACAAGCCGTGTGCTCAAAGTCCTCTCTGTGTGCCCCAGCAACAAACCTGCCATTGTTGAGGCTGGTATGTGATCTATGTTCTCTGTGTGAGTGCACACCTGTGTGTACAACTCGGTCATACAGGTGTGTCGGCTGTGTGTTTTTTTTTGTGGCCAGTGGCTGCTTGACAACTGACTTTATGAACTGTAGCTGAGTGATTTTCCTTCCATGTTTGCTGCAGGTGGGATGCAGGCTCTGGGCAAACACCTCACAGGCTCCAGCCAGCGTCTCATGCAGAATTGCTTGTGGACACTCAGGAACCTGTCTGACGCCGCCACCAAGCAGGTGTGTGTCCAAACTCGCCGTTTCTTCTCTCTTTTTTTTTTCTTTCTTGTCATTGATCTTTTCTTTCTTTCAGGAGGGTATGGACAGTCTCCTGCAGGTCCTGGTGGGTCTGCTCAGCTCAGATGACCTCAACATGCTCACATGCGCCACCGGCATCCTGTCAAATCTCACATGCAACAACGGCCACAATAAATCTCTGGTCACTCAAGGCAATGGCGTAGAGGCACTGATCCACGCCATCCTGCGTGCCGGAGAGAAGGAGGATGTGACTGAGCCTGCTGTCTGCGCCCTGCGCCACCTGACTTCACGCCACCAGCAGGCCGATGTGGCACAGAACGCAGTGAGGAGACACTACGGCATCCCCGCCATCATCAAGCTGCTCAACCAGCCGCACTATTGGCCTGTCATCAAGGTAAACGGTTTAGGTGTTCTCTAAGAATGACGTTACAAATAATGCCAGACAGGAAGACAAGTGGTTAATCAGAAGAGAAAATCAAGGACCGTGAAATATACACAGAGACTGGACAGATGGATGGCAGGAAGAGCCAGAGTGTCTGTCATCCAGAAAGAGATTAACCCTCTAAACCCCAAAACCTGCTGCTGCATGCTTTTTTTCTGATGGTCATTGAATGCATCATTTCATTAAAACAGTTTTATTCCATTAAAAAACCAAATCACCAAAAATTTGGAAGTTTTTCACTTCCATGAGATTCTGTAAAAAAGAAGCCATATTGGGTTCAACTGTGACCATCAGTTCAGAGACAAAAACTGGCTGACGTACAGCCATCTACAGTTGACGTGCATGTCAAAAACTGGTTTGTAAAAATGCAAATGGGGTTCCTTTGTCACCTGAAGGCATCTTGGCGTTGTCTGTGCTTGTAGTCAGGCCTTTATAGTGCAACAACATCAAATGAAGCTGTATATCTTACCTATTTTCCTGTCTTTTAGGCGGCTGTTGGTCTGATCCGTAACCTGGCCCTGTGCCCGGAGAACCAGGCCCCTCTGAGGGATGCAGGAGCGATCCCCCGTCTGGTCAACCTGCTGCTCAAATCCCACCAGGACGCTCAGAAACACGGCTCATCCAACCAGCAGCAGTACCAGGTATGCTGCTAGTGTCAGCATGTTTATGCTCACAGTGTGGAATATTAAGTTGGTGTAGTAATATTGTTTTTCTCTCATCTTTTCTGTCAGGATGGAGTGAGGATGGAAGAGATTGTGGAGGGCTGCACTGGAGCTCTGCACATCCTGGCCAGAGAGCCCACCAACAGAGCAGAGATCGCCCACTTGGACACCATTCCTCTGTTTGTCCAGGTAACAAAGAGGAGAGTACAGAAGCCATCGCTCTTCCTCAAATTGATACTTAACTTATTTTCTTCCTCTTTTGCAGCTTCTCTACTCTCCAGTGGACAACGTGAAGCGCGTGGCAGCAGGCGTCCTGTGCGAGCTGGCTCTGGACAAACCATCAGCTGAAGTTATTGATGGCGAGGGAGCGTCTGCTCCGCTGATGGAGCTGCTGCACTCCAACAACGAGGGCATCGGTAGGACACACACATAATGTACTGCGATTAGCTTACTGTAATGTAGCATTCAGTCATACGTAGGCAATAACAAAGTCAATTTAGTCAAGTGCTGTGCTTACTGTGAGTGCAGTTTCCAGGTACCTGCGATGGACATGACTCATAGAGACACTACTTTGCTTCACAACATTTTAATGATGATGTATTGTAGCCTAATGCAGTGTGACTACTCATGGCTTCCCGAACTACTAAATGAAGTCATTATTTAGTAAATGTACTTTTAGTAATTTAAGAAAAGTTTGAGTTATAGAAAGGCTTTTGTCCCTCTGATGTAGTTTTC
>JAVQJX010035022.1:0-12788 GCA_036025115.1 Ambassis agassizii
AGGCTCTGTGGTTGGCATGAGGCTGGACTCCCTGGTGACAGTGGCAGAGAGGAGAACACTAAAAAAACTACTGGCTAATGTGTGTGATGCCAGTCACCCTCTGCACACTGTCATCAGTGCACAGAGAAGCCTGACCAGTAACAGGCTGCTCCTCTCCAAGAGTAGGACCAACAGGCTCAGAGACTCCTTTGTCCCCCGAGCCATCAAACTGTACAACTCTGCATTAGGCAGGAGGGGGAGAAGGAGGGAGGAGTGCAGTCCGCCTGATACAACACATGTACAATAACTCACTTGTATAATACCTCATACAAACAGTTGCAATAACTTAAACGTGCAATAAGTGAACTGGGAATTTGTACCACCCCTACTGTGTACAATGCATGTTTATATTATTTTATTTAACTTTTTTTTTTATCACATTCTATTTTGTACTTCTTGCACCTTATTGCCCCTATTTACTTTGTACCTGTATATAGTATTTTTTTTTTAGTGCTTATCCTGCTTTTACTGTCGGTGTTGTATTGCTGCTGGTACCCAAATTTCCCTGAGAACCCTCCAAAGGGATTTATAAAGTATTTTCTATTCTATTTTATTCTAAAAGTCAAGAAATAAAAATCCTGAATGCTTTTATTGTGAAAAACATTAAGGTGCTATTTGCACCCAGGTGTCTATTTACACTTAACATAATCGATAGATTTTCTTCCCCCTATAAATATAAAAATCTTGCAAAAGCAAAATAATAATCCTCAAAGCTTTTATTGTGAAAAACAAACAGAGGAAATCTTATTATTTTGAACGTTTATGTGCTATTTGCACCCAGGTGTCTGTTTACACTTAAGAGAATCGATTGATTTCTTTCCCTATAAACATAAAAATCTAGATTGCAAAAGTAAAATGACAATAAATTAGCAAATCAATATTCCTCAATGCTTTTAATGTGAAAAACACATACAGGAAGTCTCATCATTTTAACAGCAAACTGAAGAAGGGGATAAAAAAAAAACGACATGTTGTTTAACCAACTGACCCTGTTCCTGTTTAAGTGCCAGGATGTGTTGCAGTTCTTGTCGCCGTCATGTGTTTTTGAAGTTTTTTACGCTGAGCTTTTAACGGCTCTCGCTGACCCAGAGGTCACTCATCAAATAAATTGTACACTCTCCGAGCACAAACAACAGCAGAACTGCTGTCCTGCGTCCTTTTCCCTCCAGCTGCACTGATAGGTACTTTCACTGTGGAGTTACCCCGACGGTGGGTCCGCTCTCTGCTCTGTTATTTTGCCCTAAACAGTGTTTTTTTTTTTCTTGTTACAATTGGCCGAGATAAGAACATCACACTGAAATTTCGAGGGCGCCCTGAATGGACCACACGGGAGCCGTGAAGACAGTAAAACTGCTGAGAACCTCGGCTCACAACTTGAAATGTGAGCCATTATTAAACATCCAGGAAATCCCAAAAAGACCTAACACCTGCAGCGCTCTCTCTCTCTCTCTCTCTCTCTGTCACACACACACACACACACACACACACACACACACTGGACCGACACATTTTTTGTAATTCAAATTCAACTCATTGCATATTTTCATGGTGCAAAATGCTTAAGAAGTGTTGAAAACAGAGCTAACCCTCTGCATTAAAATTGACACTTACAATGGGCTAAATGGGCAATTTGTCATTTCCTGGCACAGAGCTACCGCACTCATCCCTCCACTTGGGTAATTTGGGACACACAGACACGGACACACACACCAGCAAATCAACTATGACCAGCAAATTGCCTCCATCTGGTTTCTACGGTATATTTTGTGTGAGGTTCCGTGAGCCGGTCCTTCCCCTTTTTCCTGGCTCTACCTTCCACAGATTCCTCATATTCTTCAGCTCTAATGATTGGCCTGTGCTTGACACCCTAATGGATTTTCTCTCTTTGGAGTGTAAGTTACACAACAGATCTCAAGAGGAGCTTGGACCGAGCGGACCCTGAAAAATGTCATTAAAAAGTCGGCAAAGTCAAACAGGTTACAGACGCCTGGGAGAGAGCGCATCATCATTTTTTGTCCCCCCTAAGTGATGAAAATACGTTGCAATGTCAGAGGGGTAGCATGGGCCTCGTGGCCAAACAAACAATCAGAATGTAATTACTGTCAAATGAAGGCTTCCTGTTGTCGGACAAACATGCTGTCACGCTGGAGAGAACTCCCTGAATGTCCCCAGATGGGAGACGACCCTGGGGTTTCCCCTCTGAGGTCTCTTCCTGGTTGCTTGGATCATCTCACAAGTGATGTGCCCAAGGGGTGCATCCTAACCAAAGCTGTGTCCCAGTTCAGGGTCTGTGTGGATTTCAAGGCCGCCTGCGTCACAACGCTGCGCGAATTCTGTCGGAATTCGCCAAAAATCCCAAGGTCCTTCAAATACGTCCTCCTTTTCCTTGAATCTGGAAGATGCATTGAAACCGTCCTTCACGGCCTCCCGTACCCCAAGATGCTTTTTCGACGCTAAAATAATGGCACCAGTGCTGAATACACATTTAAATGCAAGTGTTTGCTTAAGGCCAGTAGCTCAAGGAGTCTTTATGACGTTAATTAAAGATTCAAATTAAATTCTCGGTTGTCGGTTGTCAGTCATTTGTTTTTCCCGGGCTTCGGGGGGGGGGGAGGGGGGGGGGAAGTTATGACATAATGCCACAATCAGGAAGTGCTCTGAAGAGCTACACTGTCCCATTTACCAACAGTTGATACATCCTCCAGAGACCACTTAGGCTGCGTACACAGTCCTCAAACCGCAGACGACATTCCGGTTTAGGCCCCTTTACACTTCCGAAGAGCTCAGGAAAACTACAAACCTCCACCAGAAACAAGTCCAACTTGTGCTGAACCAGAGTCCCCACCTTTGGTACACTCCACCTGACTCCACCTATGGCCCGTCCTCTGTGCCTGAGTCCAGGATGCTCATCAGAACCACTGCAACAAAAGACTGTGAAAAGACTCCTGTTGTACAGCATTAAGTCATTATTGCTCAGTGGGGGTTCTGTCAGCTGTGCAGGTAGCTCAGTTAGCCGGGGGTGGGGGGTGGGGGGTTAGGGTCAGCTAACAACTGACCTGTGGTGGGAGTGAACTCCTACATCAAACAGGCCTGCCCTGAGGGACTATTACTATTCCATTAGCGATCACTCCGCCCTCCTTCCAGACCTGCCACATCCACTAATGGAGACAAACCTGAGGTCCCTCGGGTCCCCACGTCAAAGGGATTCGAACAACCGCCGTCTGCTGATAAAAACCCAGCGCAAACACGACATTACAATGGAAATAAAGAGATGAGAAAAACGAAGCGTGGAGTCAGACACGGCTCCCCGCTGTGAGTCTGCATGTCAAATGAATGTCACCTTTTCATAACCACACGTGCTTTGCTGTGTCATCCGGGCCTGATCATTGAAGCTATGGCGTGAAAGTTCCAATATGTAAGAAGCGAATGGTGACGTTACATAACTCTTATGTTTGTTTTCAGAAAAAGGAACGTCGCTGCTTTGGTGTTTCAACACTCTAAAAAAGAAGAGGGTAAAGATGAAAGAAGAATCCAAACTTTATTTCACAAGCAGACTGAAGGGCTATGTTGCTTTGCTTTGCAGATCCACGACTGCAGCATTTTCTGGGGTAGCAAAGCAGCGTTTGAAGCTGGGAGATATGTTTTAATCATTCGGCGCCTTAATGATGACACTGGATTCATTATTAATGGGCCCCATCCCTCTGCTCTCTCTCTCTCTCTCTCTCTCTCTCTCTCTCTCTCTCTCTCTCCCCTCTGCCTCATAACAGTCCGGAGTGAAGCGTGGGTATTAGCATTAGCCGCTTTTGCTCTTATTTGATCTCTCTGTAATTACACTGCTTTTTGGAGATCACACTACAAGCTTTATGTTAAGTAAAGAGCTGTTTTTAATACAATTATAGTTTTTCCAAGGAATACTAGTGGAAAGTTAAAGCAAGGAAGGGTGGGGAAAAAAAGTTTCAACCTGGAAATCCATAAGAAGCCAACATCAGTCACAAAGTGAGCTCCTTTTTTGGTGTATGCCCTTTTTTTAGTAGGGGATATAATATCTTTGATGTGCTGGATCTTTATACTCTCCTCTGAGGGGATTTACTGTATAGATCAAATTCAGCTTTCATGACACTTTAGATATATAAAAAATCCCTGAGAAATATTCCCTTTCTCTCTAATGCATCTCATATAAATTCAAACTATACCTGCAGTATGTTTGGGAAAAAAAAAAAACACCTTAAAGCTGTACTGTAAGATGTCTGTCGCCCTCTTCAGGCACTGAGGGGAAACACATTTTGATGGACAAAAAGGGTCCTCCTGTTCAATAGGGGGCGCTATCAATAATAATGTAGTATGAATAAGTGAAGTGGAGCTGAGGCTGTAAACATGTTTATTCATGCTGTGAAGTTGGCGATTTTCACATGGGAGTCTATGGGAAATGACTCGCTTTTGGAGCCAACCCCTATAGGCTGCAGTGTGAACTACAACTTTTAAGCCAATTGAAATTAAACACATACAGATTTACCTGCTACTGATTATAGCTTAATCCCTGCATTAAACTTGAGGACAAATCCCCATTTGTTCAGCTCATTTAGCTGAGCAGAGTGACTACTTCAAATCCTCCTGGCCTCTCAAATCAATAGCCGTGCTCTGAAAATGAAGGTGCGGCACATAGGGTTAATTGTAATGAAGTCTACAAATCAATTCCAACTTGTGTGGATCATTTGGCCTAAATGCATTAAAAAAAAAAATGCTGCAATTAGCGCTTAGCTTTACATTGAAGCATGATGTTTGGGATGCTGCCAAAGGATGTGAAACCGGCGGCGACGTGGCGACGGCCCCTGTGAGCCTTAAAGAAAGCAGAGAGACGTTATGGAAAAGGAATGGATGGAAGGGTGCGGGGGTACCGCTGCCAGATGGGAAGTTGGAGTATGAGTTCTCTTCGGGGTACGATGAGCCATTTGGCTCCGGTCCAAATGGGCAATTTCACAGGATACAAACACACACAAAAAACCTTACAAACAAAGCAAAAGTTAAACAAAGAAAGAGGATCTGAAAACCAATTCACACTCATCACTTCAGAGAGGCTCCAGCTCTTGTGGTTATTATACCCACTACTGCTTAGCATGGGGTAATTAGCACTGCAGTGTGTAGCGATGCATGTTGCATTGCACACACAGTTCATGTTGTGTGTCATAGGATGCTCGGGCTTAGGAGGTGCCACGGGAGCATCACAAACAAGTCGATATCAGATGAGATGCTTTATCGCAGATTATGTGTGCAGACCGACTCTGCAGCAAATTGAATGTTCCGCATTCTGTGCACTCCCACCGTGTGCTGAGGACGAAAAGGATAAAGCTGTTGTTTAATGTATTGCGCGACACTGAGAGATGCTGCACAAACACTGGGACACATACTGTATGTATATGTCAGAAGTGGTGTTGGGGGGGGTGGGCCGGGAAAGGAGGATCATCGGTTGGCCTAATTGTCAGCTTAAAAAGTGAGAAACGCTGCTTTTTCTTTCCCAGGCAGGAGGAGGATGAGTGTGAAGGGAATCAAGAGGAACAGCTCTGATCCATATGCATGGTCGGATCTGGCTTAATTGCAGCATCGGGTGGGGGTGCAACTGGGATCAGATAGTACGGACTACCGTCCAGTGAAGTGAAGATCCCATGCTGGGTGTGTGCTAAAAAAATGTGAGGAGCGCCAAACAGACTGGCAGGGAGCCGTACTCACAGCGGTGAAGCAGAGGTAAAATTCTGCCTCTGAGGATCAACACCATCTCTAAAAAGTTTGAAGAAAATAAGAGAAATTTGCAGATGTGGGCATAAATAATGCAGGGAATTCCTTCCTGAAGCCGGAAAAGGAAGATATTTCTCATAAATACAGCATTTAGCTCCACTGGTGTCCACAGTTTAGCACATATATGGATTAACATTAGGTTAAGGTCATTATAAGGGTATTTATAAAATAATATAAACACAAAAACTTAAATTGGGCTTTTATATGCACTTCCTCGAGCGACCACACGGGGCGCTAAACTATGTCAACAAAAACAGATTTTGAGAATGTTTTCATTAAATTCATTTTTTTCATGCAAATGACCACATAAGGGCACTAAGCTATTTAAACAACAACAGATTTTGAGGAAATTCATCATTAAATGGCCACACGAGGGCGCAAAACTACGTAAACAAAACAGATTTTGAGGATGTTTTTCATGCAAATAACCACACGAGGGCGCTAAGCTACGTTCTCTTAAGCTAATTTATGTTTTGTGTTATATGCACATTATTTATAGTGTGGGAACAGAAAAGAGCAACATGCAGCCCACCATGAGTCAGTGAGGGGGATAAAGGTGCACTTAAAGCCTCTCTTGCTCTTGGACATAAATGGATGGAGTCCTGCTGCTTTCCCAGCTTAGAGATGTCAGCATGCCCTCTCTCTGGAGCCCTTTATCACAGACTCCATAAAAAAAATCTACTTATTACATTAAATCTGTCCTGTGTTTTAACACCATCAATCACAAAGTCATGACGCTGTCTTTTTTCTCGCCTGTTGCGTCTTCAGAAAAGACTTGTGTGTGTTTACACCTACAAATTAATGTCGGTTCCATGTTTGAAGACACACATAGCCTGCAGCTGGAATACAGGATGGATGCAGGATAAATTGCAATCCCCTCAGGAGGATAGTATAAAGTGGGCAGAATCGATGACAGAGAAGAAACCTTCAGGCAAAATACAACAACAACAAAAAGGAGGAAGTGTTGCAGCAGAGGCGCCCGTCCTGATGGGATTCAGACCAAACACAAAACCGGATCAGGAATTGGCATCTATTTTTTTTTTTTTGGATGTGATTTGTCAAAATTGGCTCCAGTAAGATGCAACACAAGATTCCTCCTGGAAGAACAATGACTGTTTCCTGTCTGCCACGAGGAAGTCCAGTAAATCCAACAAGATTAAAGACAAAGAGAATCCTGTGTTCGGCACTAACAAAGTATTTTCTAAATGAGCAAAGATGGAGGGATAAAGCTGAGAAAACATGTTCAAACATTGGGTGCATCAACCCCAGAGGCTGCCTCACACAACTTTCATTTGTTATTCTCTACTACCCTTCCATCACACAGTGTCCTACGTGACAGTTGTCTCTCAGATGTTGCCAAGCGATTAGTGACAACGCAAAAAAAAATAAAGGGGAAAAAAATGAAGCACTTAGAAGGCAGATTGCTTTGAAAGGCTGCATTATTTAAGACACCCATAACATATCATAACAAAAGGGTGAAACTACCCTTTAAAAACCTCTTAAATGAGTCACAAAAAATACAAAATTACAAACACATATGGAGGAGGCCTATTTTTGAGTGTGTAAACAAAAATGTAATTAAGAGTAAAATAGGACTTTTCACACACATTTGATCTCTCTATATAGCAACACAGACGATTAATTTGCAAGTGACTGAAAAAGTTGAGCTCCAATTTTGGAACTTAATTAAAAAGGCTCTATTAAATTTGCATATGTGTGTGTTTGGAAACAAACATATACAGTATAAAGCTGGAAAGGCCTCATTTTTTACATCATGTTTAAATAGCTACAAATCAATGATTATGGTGACACCGTTTCCTTTTACGTTGTCTGCAGGCTCATGTTCACTGTATAATGAAGTCCTGTCCCTCTATGGAAACAGCACAGTCATGGCTACAAGTAGAAAGAGCCTATGCATGTCTATTGTGTATTATGATAGAGTTATAAAGATAGAAACCCTTAAAAAAAGACAAAAAAGTAAAATTTCTTAGATTATTCATTTTACAAAAATTTAATTTTTTTTTGTTTATAAAAACATATTTTTTAAACATAAAGGCCACTCGTAATAAAGATACGTATTTGGTCTTTTTTTAGACATGGTGCATTCAAGGACAATCGTAAACCTCAGGGTCCATTTGGTTCATGCACCCACCACTCACTCATTCATTCTAACCTGTGAGGTTGCGTAAACCCAGCTGCCTCAGGCCGTAGTATCCGTCCCGCCTGTAGTTGAGGAAGATGGCCAGCGAGTACCGGCCCTCGTACAGTTTGGTGCCTCGGATGATCCGGAGGTTCTCCAGCGGCAGGTAGTCGAACTGATTGAGCGCCACCAACACGTAGCCCGTCACCTCTCTGATAGACTGCAACGAGAGGAGAATATACTTAATAAGCAAAATGTCAGGGTGGGATTTGGCAATTGACTCCAACTTTAACCTCCTGCTGTGCAAACACTGGATAATCTGATCATCCAATATGGACGCCTGAAGCTCCAACTATCTTCGAATGAGCGAATGAACCCTCTTCCTCCTCAGTGCCATCCTTGGTAATCCATTCCTCTCCTTTCCTGTGCATGCAATTTGCATTTGGAAATGTCAACCGCATGAAAAATTTGGACGTACAGTCCAAAATGATTAAAATGTCAGCTCAATTGCAGACTGATTACACTTCTGTGCTGATTATAGCCCCTCAGCTGTGGGCTTTCAGGGTTGGGAATCCGTGATAATGACACATTTATGAACCCTTTAAAACAGTATTTTCACATCCAAAGAAAGTGCGCTGAAGGCATTTTGTGGTTACTCTACTGACTAAGATGTGACATAATGATCAAAATCCTTTCACAGAATATGTGGAGCCAGAGAGCGAGGAAGACCTCGACTATCTGCCTCATTGTGCATCAATTGACCTTCAGAAAAGTCACTAAACATCTTGATGATTACCTCTTGATGAGGGAAATTAAATCACCTGCAAAGTCAAACTGAAGGATGGTGCCAAGGTAAGTACTTTTTGAAGTTTTTTTGAATAATTCTGCTTGAGAATAGCACCACTGAACATATTAAGAAAATAATGGGTTAAAGATCGATGAAAACATGGATCGCTATGGCAACCATCCAGGATCACCTGTGACTACTTTTTTTGTGTTTGTTTATGGTTATATTTGAAGAAATAAAAACACAGCGTGAGCATAAGAACATGATCCCATCTGTGAAGCACGGTGGCGGTAGCATCATGGTTGACCCCATAACTGTTAAAATCCTTGCAAACTTTCATAAAAAACTACTTCAAAATGAGTGGATACTCTCATATCTCTTCTGTGAGACATCCTAATAACCGGCGACAGGGCTTTAATGATGTGGCGGATTGGCTGCGGAGGGCGGGAGAAAATGAGTAATGAGAGGTTTGATTGGCTGCTGACCCCTGGTGGGGGGACATTAGTAGAGACTGACAGTTCACAGCAATGCAGAGGACGCCTGCGTTTTTTAGGATAATAGCAGGTAACTGAGCTTCTATGTTGAGTGCAAAGCAAATACCGAGCACCTGCCAAGTTGGCCTATTGTAACACTGACACAATAGGAAGGGAATAGACAGTGGAGGTGCTTATTAGCAAGATTACAATGTGTCAATCACCTGAAGAGAGAAAGAACAACATAATAAAAGAGCAGTAGAATCCATTTCAGCAGAGGCTTTGATTAGCATACTTATTGCAAAAAAGGGTTTCTATTGTGAGGCCTGTCAAAAACCTCCTCTTCAAATCATTTTCTGAGACTTTGGTGCAACTTCCTGCAACCTCAGTGCAAAGAAAAGGCTATCTCCTCCTAAGGGATGGTGTTTGTTGTGGTTGGAAGCCGCGCCATTTCATCACTCCGACCCCGCCTCGACCCTGCGCTTTTTGCTGCCGGGGTGATATCGTTACCGCAGGTGTCTGCCAGGGGCGCTACGACTGGGAGCGAGGAGGAGGAGGAGGAGGAGTGTACTGCTGCTGCTGCTTCTCCTCCACAACCCGACCCAGCTGTAGGTACGCACTCTGCTTCTGGCACACTCCACAGTGCCTCCACTGTGCCCTCTCCTCCCTGCCAGCCTCCGGGACCCGCTGGCAAAAACCAAAGAAAAACTGTTTCCCTGTTGCTTAGCAACCACAGGAAAGCCTTCCAGCGGGAGCAAAGAAGGAGAGAGGAGGCAGAAGAAAGGAAAAAACAGACTTAGAAAGGATTTTTGTGTTGTAATTTACCTAATTAAATTAAAGGATTACACTGGCCTTTCTCAGTTTTTTTTCCCCTTTTGACAATATTTAATTTCCTTCCATAGACATAAATAGTTTTTTTTTCTCAATCAATATTTATCAGCAGTGCTGGAGGGAAACAGGGAGAGACAAGGATGGAGGGAGGTCCGGAGGGAAGTAAACACAAGCACCTGCATTTCCCCTCCTGCAGCATCAACCGCGCTCTGTTTCAGAAACACAAGCTGAAGGAGGAAAAGCTGCCTCAGACTGGGGCTCAATGTTTGTTCCCCCCCTTTTTTTGTACCAACAATTCGCAAGAAAAAAAAACACTTAATCCTAAAGTGATACCACTGATGTGAATCTGAATCCAGGCATCAACTGTGCCGATAACCACCCCCACCCACGCGTGGAACAACACAGCCACGAGGCACAGACGAGTATAGTCGACACAGGTCAACTACCCATGATGCATTACAAGTTTAACGTTTCCTCCGGCGCTTTTCTCCATCAATCGCAGGCAATTAGTGGCCTAGTGTGGAGCGCTCAGTCAAACAGAATCCTATGCGGCACTGACAGGGCTCCTCTCTGTTGTTTTCTTTTTTACCTTTTGAATTTCACATGTTGCTAAATTGTATCTCGGGGACATGCTGCAATGAGAGAGAGAGAGAGAGACAAAAATGCTTTGTTTACCACACGTAGCATCACCGCGATGGAAGGCTGTGATGGATGTGAGGCGGTGCTCAGTGACCCCTCCACATGTGTGGCCTAAACTGTAAGCTAATCTTCCAAAATCATACCAAACTTCACTCAAACATATCTATAAGCGTGTACTTGACACTCGAATGCTATGATTACATCCATTTATTCACTTATTTTACACACTGATCCCTGAGCTACAAAATATAGTAGACTGTTGAAAAATCACGTTTCCATGCCAACACTTTATACACACTGTGGAGCTCATGGGTGCTTGTTTGTGCACTCAGGTAGTAAGTACTATATTGTGTGTGTACAGTAATGTAGAGTATGAAATTTCATAAGAATATACTATTTTCACCCAGGTGAGAATTGCACAGAGTCTATATGATCACTGCATTGCTTGTATGGATGCATGCTACTTTATGATTGAGTTTTAGGTGAGAAACAGCTTTTGTGTCAGGTGTGAATAGCACTGTTGTGGTCTACTTTCACAATGGTGCTAGTCTCTGTCAGGCTACACACAGTTGTTGAGAGGCTAATAACTATTTCAGTAGATGTGCAAGTAGCATTGGGTGCGACCAGCATCTGCCTTATTGTCTTATGCATTGCATGTATGGATGCATGATTGAGCTTTAGGTGAGAAACAGCTTTTGTGTCAGGTGTGAATAGCACTGTTGTGGTCTACTTTCACCCTGGCGCGAGTCTGTGTCAGGCTACACACATAGTGGTAGAGAGGCTCAGAACTATTTCACTAGATGTGCAAGTAGCATTGGGTGCGACTAGCATCTGCCTTATGCATTGCATGTATGGATGCATACTACTTTGTGATTTAGCTTTAGGTGAGAAACAGAGCTTTTTGGTCAGGTGTGAATAGCACTGTTGTGGCCTGATGCTAGTCTGTGTCAGGCTACACACATAGTGGTAGAGAGGCTCATAACTATTTCACTAGATGTGCATGTAGCATTGGGTGCGACTAACATCTGCCTTTTTATTGTCTTCTAGTAGCCCCTGTCTTAACTTATTGCCTTAAGTTCAGTTGTTTACTTTGATCTAACTTTATATCTTCGTTTGGTTTATTTTCATTACGGGGTTAGTTCTCTTGTTTATTTATTATTATTTAATCCACTCCGCTCTTTTCTCCTGACAGTGTCGCTTTCATCAGGCTAAGCCGATTTGGATAGACTCTTAAACAACATCAGTGGGGCGCAACAGCTGGATTTCTGTATAAGAAAACAGATGTCTTATCTCAAAAATAATACGCTCACAAGAAAAGCGTTTGATAACAACATGATTCAGTTGTTATCTCGGGATGGCACCGCAAAATCGCAATTTGTTGTGTTGAGATAATGAGATAGTGAGACACGATCACATGAAAGCAATCTGCATATCTGCGTGTACAGTATAATAAAACAATTAAGTTGTAATCTTCACCAAAACAAGCTTGTAGGAGCTACTGTGTCATACAGGAATAGAAAAAAAACACCACAGAAGAAGAAGAAGAAGTTTAGGGTTAGGAAGTGCAGGGGAAAGGAAGTAGGGCACAGGGGAGCTATATTTTAAAGCATAATTAATAGTGCACCTGTTCCTGTCATCTGGATGAGTGCAAATGAAGTAGAGGGAGGAAGACTGTGTGGAGGAAGAGGTGAAGAAGAGGGAAATGTATAATGACACCATTATAAAATACAAGAGATGGGACACATATTATGGTGATTACGGCTCATTTCCATACATATAGAGCACTCTGCCAGTGAGTCAAGGAGAGTGCAGCGGCGCATGTCAGCAGCAAGACTGCCAGCTCTCTACGGTTTTGATCCAGACCGGAGCGCAATCTGACTCCTCCACACGGCAGGCAAAGTCAATGGGCGGGCGGGGACCTGTTTACCAAATCGCTTCAATGAGCTCCGTAAGAGGAGTATGCACTCCTTCACCTCGCGTCGCTGCTAAGTATTCTGAGAGCACTCGGGTGTGACATTCAAGATTTTGAGAAATCCTGTTAATATATAACAGCACCTGTTAATATATATATATATATATATATAAAATA
>JAVQJX010035042.1:0-13884 GCA_036025115.1 Ambassis agassizii
AATATTTTAATTTGAAGGATGAGCTCAAAATCAATAATGAAACCATCAGTATCAATGTATAAATATATAAATAATAACATAAGGCTATTTAGTTTGTTTGATAAAACAACGCGGTATAGAGCTGTAGGAAAGGTAACTTTATATGACTTCTGTTATGATCTGGCGCTGTATAGGGAGTTAAATTAATGCATCTTCGGGAGGGGTTACAGTGGCTTCCTATAGCTGTCATCTGATTGGCTAAACGTTGTGTATGCATGGCCCATGTGTCCAGGGCTGCATCTGATTGGCCAAATGTCAGCATGAGTGTGAAAGCATGGCACATGTAAATAAAACTTATCGCATTTCAGACAAGCTTTTGCGATGTGTTAATTGCGCACGTTCATATTGCGATGACGATTAAAAAATACGACTAGTCGTACAGGCCTATTTTACTGTCCCCTCAAAATAACTCAACATACAGCCATTAATGTCTAAACGGCTGACAACAAAAGTGAGTACATCCCTAAGTGAAAATGTTCAAATTGGGCCCAATATACCGATATGTCATGTGACTCGTTAGATTCAAAGTCTAAGGTGTGAATGGGAAGCAGGTATGTTAAATTCTGTTCTATCGCTCTCGTACTGGTCACTGGAAGTTCAACATTGTACCTCATCACAAAGACCTCTCTGAGGATCTGAAAAAAGAAATGTTGCTCTACATAAAGATGGCCAAGGCTATATGAAGATTACCTGAAACTGAGCTGCAGCAGTGGCCAAGACCATACAGCAGTTTAACCAGACAGGTTCCACTCTGAACAGGCCTCATCATGGTCGACCAAAGAAGTTGGGTGCACATGCTCAGCATTATATTCAGAGATTGGCTTCGGAAAATGGACCTATGAGTGCTGCCAGCATTGCTGAAGAAGTTGAAGGGGTGATGTCATCGTGGAGGAGTGGAAGATGTTTCCAGTGGCAACCCATGAAGCTCTGGTGAACGTCATAAGCAGTGCTGGAAAATAATGGTGGCCACACACTTTGGGCCCAATTTGGACATTTTCACTGGGGGGTGTACTCACTTTTGTTTTTGTTGCCAGCGGTTTAGACATTAATGGCTATGTGTTATGTTGAGGGGACAGTAAATTTACACTGTTATACAAGCTGAACATTGACTACTTTCCATTGTTTCAAAGTGTCATTTCTTCAGTGCTGTCCCATGAAAAGATATAATTATTTGCAGAAATGTGAGGGGTGTACTCACTTTTGTGAGATACTGTGCATATGTAACATGTAATAATGTGTTACGTGCTTAACATGTTATTGATAGGGTTAAGGTTTATAGTGTATCAGTGGTAAGATGTGTAGCAATAGCGATATTTACAGCAAAAATGTAAATGCAGAATTGCGGAAAAAGTGTTCAAATAGTAACTGAATTTTAAAGAGAACTGTTTGAAGTGAGTGTAAACTTAATTTGGATTGCTGTGGCATGGCCCAAGCCATCCATGTTAATCTGGAAACTTCAACATCTTAATGTGATTTGTGATGCTGCAGGAGTTAGGGGTTAAACGTCCCTTTACATTAGGATGTCCAGCTCTATCATCTGTGCAAAAAAACATTCAGCATAAAACCACAACATGACCGTGATGAGAATCTTCAAATGCCATGAAATCTGTTGATACTACAAAAACTTTAACAAAAGTTGGGACAAAAATTACAACATACTTTTGTCATGTATGAGGCACACTCTCGTTTTGAGACCCCAGAAAAAAGGGTGTAGTGAATGAATAACTGAATTTGGATCTCCTACTGTGTCTCCATTTTCAAGCATCATCTGTGATTCAGCAAGCAGCTGCAGTCAGGACTCATTCTGACCTCCAGGTGGGAGAGTACACAGATTCAGAGGAGACCTTCACATGGACTGACCAACAGTGGAAGCAAGAGATCATTGAGAATCAGGTGTGTTTTACTATCCTTGTCGTTTGTGGATTTGTGAGAACCTGGTCTTTGTGTTGACCGGGAGGCGTTAACTGTGCAGCCCTGGTTGTTTGCACCCTCTTTAACAGTGTTGCACTTTCCCATTTTTCTTATGCAGGTGCTGGTCATGACTTGCAACATTTTCCTTCGTGTTCTGAGGAATAAAATGTTACCCTTGTCTAAAATCAACCTGGTGGTGTTTGATGATTGTCACCTGGCCATCACAGACCACCCTTACCGTGACATAATGAAGGTAAAACTTTGCTATAGATATGAACAGCAACTTTACTGCCAAAGTAGTTTTTGCTGGACCAGAGAATAGTGAATGATTCTGCTGTTTTTTCCTTATACAGCTGTTTGAGGGCTGCTTGTATAGTCCTCGTGTCCTGGGTCTTACAGCCTCCATCCTAAATGGAAAGTGTGACCCATCGGAACTGGAGCAGAAAATCCAGAATCTGGAGAGAATCCTGAGGAGCAATGCTGAAACTGCCACTGACCTTGTGGTCCTGGACAGGTAGTAAAGACCAACAGTAAATGACCTAAATATGTGATTAACTGTACCACATTATACACATGTAACAGTGACTGCTGCCACATGCCTTTGTGACATATTGAATCTCAGATATGCGTCTCAGCCGAGAGAAGTGGTGCTGGACTGTGGGCCTTACATGGATAAGAGCGGCCTTTCCTCCCGTTTGCAGGGAGAGCTGGATGAAGCTCTCCATTTTCTGCATGACTGTAACATATCAGCTGTCAAAGAGGACCGTGATCCCACATTTATCTCCAAGCAGGTTAGCATTTAGCATAATACACACATTTGTGTGTGTATTATGCATTCCTAATAAAATTTTCATATTGCAGACTAGCTGAACAATGTGGGCCTATAATAAAAGTGCTGGTGTCATTCTTTTTAAGTAACCAGTCTTATAAACTAAATTCAGATTACAATGGTATCAGTGCAGTTGTAATGTTGAGCTGTGATGCAGTCATTCTCCCTTGTTCTCCCACAGATCCTTAGTGACTGCCGGGCTGTGCTGCAGGTGCTGGGGCCCTGGTGTGCAGATAAGGCGGCAGGCATCATGGTGCGTGAGCTCCAGAAGTACATCAAGCATGAGCAGGAGGAGCTCAACCGCAAGTTTCTGCTCTTCACAGACACCATCCTGCGCAAAATACATGCCCTCTGTGAGGAGCACTTCTCCCCTGCCTCTCTAGACCTTAGGTTTGTCACACCGAAGGTTCTCAGACTGCTTGAGATCTTGCATGAGTACAAGCCATTTGAGCGCCAACAGTTTGAGAGTGTGGAGTGGTACAACAACCGTAACCAGGACAACTATGTGTCCTGGAGTGACTCAGAGGATGAGGACGAAGATGAGGAGGTAGAGGTCAAAGAGAGGCCTGAAGCCAACTTTCCATCGCCTTTCACCAACATTCTGTGTGGCATCATCTTTGTGGAGAGGCGTTACACGGCTGTTGTCCTCAATCGGTAGGAATCTATGTTTATATCTGTTCACTGTGTCAATACATGATCTTGAATGCAGCATAAATTAGTCTTTTTCTGCTGTCCCTGGATTTTATATATTTTGAATTTTGAATTGTATTTGTGATTTATACACAAACAAGAACTACATAAAGATTTAATGGTAATTTCACATAGGAAATAAATGTTGTTGTAAATAAACTCTATACATTATCTAGGGAATGGAATATCTGAGCTGTTAAAGTTATTAAGGAATATAAATGTTCACTCTCACTATCTCTGTTCTTTCTTTAGTCTTATTAAGGAGGCAGGAAAGCAGGACCCAGAACTGGCTTACATCAGCAGCAACTTCATCACTGGCCACAGCATTGGCAAGAACCAGCCACGGAACAAGCAGATGGAGGTGGAGTTCAGGAAACAAGAGGAGGTATACAAAGATTATGTGAAAATGTTAGACACTGATCAGCTGCCATGTTTATGATCATGTCATACTGGTATTATCATAGATTCTCAGCCATCCAGGTCATTTTTATTAAAAAAGAGTTGAAGCAAGGCATCTGGACTTGTAGAGTTTTTCTTGAAGACGTTTCGCTGCTTCTCCAAGCAGCTTCATCAGTTCTGTGAAGCTTGTGGTAGTCTCACAAATATAGTAGATCTAATTTTCTTAAAAGGATACTAGGAAATTGAAAAATTGGAAAAAAGCTGGGATATTTGAATACTATATACTAATATAGTCAATGTTTGGATCTCAAACACTCATGACCCATCTCCCCTTCTTTTAGGTTCTCCGCAAATTCCGGGCTCATGAAACCAACCTGCTGATCGCCACCAGCATTGTGGAGGAAGGTGTCGATATTCCAAAGTGTAACTTGGTGGTGCGCTTTGACCTGCCCACAGAGTACAGGTCCTATGTCCAGTCCAAAGGCAGAGCTCGGGCACCTGTCTCTAACTACATAATGCTTGCTGACACTGAGAGGACCAAATCCTTCGAAGAAGACCTTACCACCTACAAAGCTATTGAGAAGGTAACGTGTTGTGGTTGTCTGACTGGACTGAATATATCTGAATCTGAATATATATATAGTCCAAAAAAATAAGGTTCTGGTGATTTTTTTTTGTCAGATCTTACGAAATAAGTGTTCCAAGTCAGTAGAGGTTACTGAATTTGAAGTGGAACAGGTGACGGATGACGACAACATCCTCCCACCGTATGTACTGCGATCAGAGGATGGAGGTCCCAGGGTCACTATCAACACAGCCATTGGACATATTAACAGGTCTTGATTTCTACTTTCAGTGCGGAGCTAATGGTAACAAAAAATCAACATCAATCCTCCTGTAATCACATCTTTGCCCTATGCAGGTATTGTGCTCGGCTGCCAAGTGACCCATTCACGCACCTGGCACCCAAATGTAAAAGTTTGGAGACTGCAGATGGACGTCATCAATCTACGCTCTACTTACCCATTAACTCCCCTCTGCGAGTACCTGTTAAGGTCAGGAAGAACATCTGTCAATTCAGGAATTTGAGTAGTACTCTGAATACAATGGGTTTAGTCCAGCCTTGAGTCCAGCCTTAAGAGGGATCCATTTAACAAATCCTCTCTATGTGGATTAATAACGTCTGTCTTTACAGGGTCCACTAATGACCTGTGCCAGACTGGCAGAGAAAGCAGTTGCACTTGTATGCTGTGAGAAACTCCACAAAATAGGTAAAACCTGAAACCCAGTTTTATTTATGAAGAATATTCATTATAAGCATGCATGAAACATTTCAAATATATTTTGTTTCTTTGTTCCCAGGTGAGCTAGATGATCACTTGATGCCTGTGGGAAAGGAGACGGTGAAGTATGAGGAAGAACTGGACCTTCACGATGAGGAAGAGACCACGGTCCCAGGCCGGCCTGGCTCTACCAAGAGGAGGCAATGCTACCCTAAAGCCGTATGTAATGTTCTTTTCTTGGATGAACTACTTTCACTTTGATTATTCTCAAAGCATCCCTGAAGTGCTACTGCTGTATTTTTGCATGGCAGCTGGTTCAGCTCTGTGTTCACATTAATCCACTCCCGTTTACAGCTGAGGTTGACGAGTTTGAGCATCCCCAGTTATCGATCTTGTTTATCATACCCCTCTGTTTCCTCCAGATACCTCAGTGTCTGCGTGACAGCTATGCTGTACTGGGGCAGACCTACTACCTATATGTTATTGGGATGGTCCTCACCACCCCTCTCCCAGATGAACTCAACTTCCGCAGGAGGAAGCTGTACCCGCCAGAGGACACCACCCGGTGCTTTGGCATCTTAACTGCCAAACCCATACCTCGAGTATGTTAATTTTACTGCTTTCATGCTTTTTGTTTCCTTGGAACTTATCAGTTCGAACAGGATTGGTAATGAATTGCTTCTGACAAATAATACAGTCGTCACCACGTTTGCTTCTTTCCAGATTCCCCATTTCCCAGTGTACACTCGCTCGGGTGAGGTGACTATATCAATTGAGCTGCAGAAGTCTGGCTTCACGCTCACGGCAGCCCAGCTTGACCTCATTACCCGACTGCACCAGTACATCTTCTCCCACATCCTCCGCTTGGAGAAACCTGCACTGGAGTTCAAGCCTACACTGGCTGACTCTGCTTACTGCGTTCTACCTCTGAATGTTGGTGAGTACAGTCACTATCAGACAAACTTGGACTTTTTTCACATGTGTAGTACCCTTTCATTGTTGTCTCGTTTAGTTGGGGACTCTAACATGCTAGATATGGACTTCAAGTTCATGGAGGACATAGAGAAGTCTGAGGCCCGCACTGGGATTCCTACCACTCAGTACACCAAGCAGAACCCCTTCACTTTCAAGCTGGAGGACTACCAGGATGCTGTCATCATTCCAAGGTGTCATCACAATAAACAGAAATGATTATTATATAGAGAAACATAAGACTAGTTTTACTCTGCATGGATGTACCAGGTTTCTGAAGAACAAACTGTCCTTACTCAACACTGACGTCCTGTCACTTTCTAGGTATCGCAACTTTGACCAGCCTCATCGCTTCTATGTTGCTGATGTGTATACAGACCTGACACCACTCAGCAAGTTTCCTTCGCCAGAGTACGAGACATTTGCAGAGTATTACAAAACCAAGTACAACCTGGACCTGTCCAACCTGAACCAGCCGCTCCTGGATGTTGACCACACCTCCTCCAGGTCAGGACTGTAATTGCATAATAAATAAAAAATAAAATAAAATAGTAATTCAGAGTGAGTTTAATAGTTGGATTAAAGAGATGGTAGCACCACCGTTTATCACAACCATGCCATCAATGTTGAAATTCATCTCTAACTGTATGAGGGACATTAGAATGCATACTGTAGATAATCTGCATCTAGATTGGAATATTATTTGGAACAACATGTTTTATAAATGGGGTTGTGAACATGGTACACATACAGCTTTTTTGGACTGACATGAGGTTAGCTTATTTTCTTGTCTTTTCTCAGACTGAACCTGTTAACTCCACGGCACCTAAACCAGAAGGGTAAAGCTCTGCCACTCAGCAGTGCAGAGAAGAGGAAAGCCAAGTGGGAGAGTCTGCAGAATAAACAGGTAAAAGTGAAGGCCGCCAATTTGGAAGCTGTGATTGGCTCACTCACCACCAGCAGAAATGACAAAAACATCAGTGAGCATTTGTAGCATGTGTAAATAGTTGACTAATGCATATATTTTTAGAAGCTTTATGAAGCTTTATGAACATGTTTTCGTCACTTTATTGTGACTAGTGGTTTTATAGTATTTATATATAAATAAGGGAAGGTCATGGATGGATTTAACAATGTGGGTTTTTTTTTTGTTTTTTTTTTTAACCAGATCCTGGTTCCAGAGCTGTGTGCCATCCATCCCATTCCTGCCTCCCTGTGGAGGAAAGCAGTGTGTTTGCCCAGCATCCTGTACCGCCTCCACTGTCTGCTAACCGCAGAGGAGTTCAGAGCCCAGACAGCCAGTGAAGCTGGAGTGGGAACCCAGACTCTCCCCCCTGACTTTAGGTTAATGTCTATGTCTACTCGTGTTCAATTCTTGCTCATTTATACGTGAACAACGGTCTAATGTAAGATTCTCTGTATTTGTCAGATATCCAAACTTGGACTTTGGATGGAAGAGATCTATTGACAGCAAAACGTTCATCTCCTGTCCCGAGTCCTGCTGTGAGGATAGTGACTGTCACTGTAAGCACCAACAGACTGTAACCCCTAATCCCAGTTCCCCAGCACATCCCAGTAGTGACCACTCTTGCTTGCCTGAGCAGGGGACATTCACAGCCCTGGATCCTGTAGATGCCACTGGCACCAGGAGCCTAAGTAATGGCACTACAACAGTGGCTCACTTTGACGATGACAGCCATCAAGACAAGCACCTTCACCAACATGACAATTGCCAATACTCTCAGCCCAGCTCCTCTGGACTGCAGAAGCCTGAATCAATGCAAACCACTACCTCAATTCTTGTGCAGCCCCCTCACACATTAAAGAAGCCCAGCTCCAGTCCTCCACAATCTAGAGATGAATGTACACCAGCGAGGACCTCAGACCACACGAACAAAGCTACCTCAGTCTGCAACTGGGCAGCCACGGGTCCCAAAACTCCTGCAGCACCTTCTCCTGACCTCGCTGCTGAAACCCAGCACAGATCCCAGGCAGGAGATTCCCTCAAGAACCTGGGACCCAACCCAGGCCTCATCCTGCAGGCCCTGACCCTATCAAATGCCAGTGATGGTTTTAACCTAGAGCGGCTGGAGATGCTTGGTGACTCCTTCCTGAAACATGCCATCACCACATACCTATTCTGTACATACCCCGACGCTCACGAAGGTCGACTCAGCTACATGCGCAGCAAAAAGGTGAGACACCGTCATTACTTATTCTCATGAGAAGCACAGGGCTGAAGCCAACACTGCAATATTATTTCATTATTATCATTAATTAATTAAAACAGGATTTGCAGTTCTTGTGTCCTTTTTGTCTTTTTTTTTTTGCTGTAAATGTTAACACCTCCTGTCCAGTGAAGTTCTTGGAATGTTTTGGAACCATTGAACATAAAGGTTTTAATAACTTTATTGGAAAATATAACAGACCTAAATGATCAGATAGTCTGCCAATGGCTGGTTCTTGAATTTTGATGGTCCTTTTTTCTCTTTATCATGTTAAACTAATTTGTCAAGTGTTCATAATTCTACATAATACATACAATGTATAAAGGGGGACTGTATGAATGTGAGGTCTTTAGGACTTGCTTAATCGCATAGTTCTATTATTTTCAGTTAGAATATTACCTCACCAAAATGCTTATTTTCATGGTTCAGTTGATATCATAATACCTAACTACACATCCTTGTTTTCCATCCTGTTATCCAGTCTGTATTTAATGTGCATTCAAGGTAACCATGAAGTTTGTATGGTGCTATTGATGTTGATTTTTGCCACATTTTGTCAGGTGAGCAACTGTAACCTGTACCGTCTGGGGAAGAAGAAATTGCTTCCCAGCAGGATGGTGGTGTCCATCTTCGACCCTCCTGTTAACTGGCTGCCTCCTGGATACGTAGTAAACCAGGACAAGAGCAGCACTGACAAGCCAGACTCAGAGGAGGTCAGTGGACTTCAGAGAGCAGATAGGGATTTGTGTATTTGTATATTTATATTCAATTTAAAAATTGAACTTATGCAAAAATGTCATACACAGCCCAGTTTTTCCAGAAGTGTTCTACATCTATACAGTTGTCCATGTTAGGATGTTGTCACGCCACTAGAGGGCAGGCTTTCACCTTGTCTGAAAACATCTGACACCATTGTATTTGTGAACTGCATTTAATGAAATGCCCTGAAAGACCTGATTTTTTTCTTTCTCGGAAGCAAGCTACTCTTTTACCGTGGTTAGGAACAGTTATTACAATACGACATATACCAAGTCCTACTAAAAATAATAATGTGTTTTTACGAACATTAAGTCACCATTGAGGACAATCCAGCCTCATTGTCTAATCTTCTGTAGAGTTACTTATTTTGGTTTACTCAGGTAAGCCAACTGCACTAAAAAGAGATATTAATCCAATGTATACAATTTAGAAAGTTAAATGAATGCTATTTATCAAGATTAAAATGTATAGGTGGTCTTATGTTGCTCTTCTTGCTCGTATGTCAGCACTTAAGCATAACTTTTCTTTTTCCTGGACTTCTGTGTCCTTCTTGTCTATCACCCAGTCTAAAGAGGAGCTTCTAGCAAACGGACGACCTGGGAATGACTGCGATGAGGATGATGACGAGGGTGAGGATGTGGACGAAGACGGCGAGCTAATGTTAAAGGATGAGCCAAAGGACGAAGTCAACATGGAGGATGATCTGGAGTACTACAAGGAACACATTAGGTTTATTGATAACATGTTGCTGGGATCAGGTGCATTTGGTAAGAAGATCTCACTCAGCAGCTACCCTCCCTCTCTCACCCCAACCTCGAGCTCTTCCCCTGCTATGGATTCTCCTTACGAATGGAAAGCTCCGAAGAAAACCCTCCATCCCACACCAGCCCAGTACCCCACAGAGCCGCTGCCCACCGGGCCCTCAGCTGAGGAGTTTGACTACAGCTCATGGGACGCCATGTGTTATCTGGATCCCAGCAAAGCTGGAGAGGATGATGACTTTGTTGTGGGCTTTTGGAATCCATCAGAAGAGAACTGTGGCACTGAGCTCGGCAAGCAGTCCATCTCCTATGACCTGCACACAGAACAGTGCATTGCAGACAAGAGCATTGCGGACTGCGTGGAGGCGCTGCTGGGTTGCTACCTGACGAGCTGTGGAGAGAGAGCTGCACAGATGTTCCTCTGCTCACTGGGCCTCAAGGTGAGCTAGGGACTCCTACAGAACATAAATAGTTGATTAGTGGGTGCTTTTTGTCTGTCGCCCCAAACAGACAATTTTATTTAAATTGATTACATTTAATTCATTTTTGCAATGGTGGCCTATTTTAAGCAGGTACCCTAGAGTTTTAACAGATATGTTTGTTGTCTATATTGATAAGACATTGGTTCATACATTACTGCCAAGGCCACCAAATGCCTTCAGTTGGCATGTTGAAGATGTTTTGATGTACTGAATTGTTTGTTTTCTGTGATGGCCACAGGTGTTACCATTGGAGAGAGGGTCTCTAGCAGGAGAGGAGTTGAAGTGCCCACAGACCACAGCTCATCTTTGCTACGGCTGGCTGAAGATCCCACCACGATGCATGCTAGATCATCCAGATGCAGCGCGAACCCTCAACCACCTCATCTCTGGATTTGAGAACTTTGAAAAAAAGATCAACTACACCTTTCAGAACAAGGCTTATCTCCTGCAAGCCTTTACCCACGCTTCCTATCATTACAACACCATAACAGGTTAGAAAGGTGCTACATGTGTTAATGCAGAATTCTTTCCCATGTCTTTTTAAAGTAATAAAAATGCATCAAATTTTAGGAGGTATGACTTTTGTAAGTTCTTTACTGTTCCTTCAGATTGTTACCAGCGGCTGGAGTTCCTTGGTGATGCAATTCTAGACTACCTCATAACAAAGCACCTTTATGAAGACCCACGGCAGCACTCTCCCGGGGTGCTGACCGACCTGCGCTCAGCACTCGTCAACAACACCATCTTTGCCTCTCTGGCCGTCAAGTACGACTACCACAAGTACTTCAAAGCCATCTCTCCGGAGCTTTTCCATGTCATCGATGACTTTGTGCAGTTTCAGCTGGAGAAGAATGAGATGCAAGGCATGGACTCTGAGGTGAGTCCTGTTTCTATGAACACAGAGTGAACAACAAAGCCTTGTAGAATGAAACCTAATCTTTCGTCAATCGTCAACATTCAGAAAAGATCAGCCTGAATAACAAGCCTGTCAGCTTCTATGAATCTGTTTCATATTCGGATGATTTTAGTACTGAAGAAAAATGCATTTGGATTTAATTTGCCTGGAAATGGCTATCTTGGCACCAGATCTCCTCTCATTGCGCTTGAGAAGTATGGTTATGCCTAAGGGACAGCAGGCACATACACAAACATACTTAAAGAAAAAACAGCTGAAAGAAATAAAGAAGTGTCCTTTCAGTTATGTTACCATTCTGCCTAGCATTCAGAAAACAACTAACATTTACTAGCTGCTAATGTGACATGCTTTTAGCTGTTGTAAAGAGTGCTGGTTGTTGATCCCAGCGTGAATTAAAACATTTTAAAGGATTCTTCTTTTTCCATGTTTAACTTAGAACATTCAACAATATTCATCTTTCAATATATATGCTAATACATATAAAAGCCTGATCCTTGTGCAGAATCCATAGGCACCAGATTAACTATAACACTGTTATAATATATCTACAGCGTTGCTGTTGACCAACACAGTTGACAGGACACACAGTGGCTAAGAGCTGGATTGACTGAATTGTTGGTGCCAAAAGGTTTCATGGGATGCTGTGCTGAAAATGTGTACAATGTACAAACCTGTCTTAAAAAATCATTTACAGATACAAATTCAGTTCAGATTGTTATTGTTACTTTGTAATGCAACATTGTAATGCTTTTATGTCCATTTGTGTGTCTGTCATGTGCATCACCTAACAGTTTTTTGTTGTTTGCCAGCTGCGGCGCTCTGAAGAGGATGAGGAGAAGGAAGAGGACATCGAAGTCCCTAAAGCCATGGGGGATATCTTTGAGTCTCTAGCTGGCGCAATTTACATGGACAGCGGGATGTCATTGGAGACTGTGTGGCAAGTGTATTATCCAATGATGAGGCCACTTATAGGTGAGGAAGAGCATATTTGTCCATTTATTTGTGTGGGTGTGTGTTTATGATTTTTACCCCATTCTTCATTTTTCTCACCACTTCCAGAGAAATTCTCTGCCAATGTGCCACGCTCTCCTGTGAGAGAGTTGCTTGAGATGGAACCAGAAACTGCCAAGTTCAGGTAGGATGACAGCACCAAAACAACAACCTCACTAATAGACACATATTTGTGTGTCCACGCAGACATGAACAAAATGATTTCAGTCTCGCCAAGGCCTTCCACAAAGTTTATTTAATAATATACGTTTCTTCTGGAACCATCTAAAACCTGTCCTCTCTCTGCAGCCCTGCAGAGAGAACATACGACGGAAAAGTCCGTGTGACGGTGGAGGTAGTCGGCAAAGGCAAATTTAAGGGAGTTGGCCGCAGCTACCGGATCGCCAAGTCAGCGGCAGCGCGACGAGCTCTGCGGAGCCTCAAAGCCAATCAACCTCAGGTCCAAAACAACTGAGCTCCCCATCTGAGCTTTTCAGCATGAGCACCTAAAGCTGTCTGACGCTAATGGAGGAAAACAAGCGACATCAGCTTCCCAACACAGAGTGAAGCTAGGCCCTGCATTTTCAGCCTGCGATGGCACAACCAGGGAACACTGTGTGGAGACTCAACAGAAGAAGCAGACTGTGATTTCACATCGGCGATGTAACTTTTTTTGTTGTTTTTTTTGTTGTTTTTTTGCGCAAACACAATCTTTATTTTCCTTCTCTGCTTTGTGTAATCACATGAGTGCTTTATTAACGTTTAGCAAAGTGTTAAAAAAAATGTCAGGTCGCTGTGTCAATTGCTCACTTTTTTTTTAACCTCTGTGTCAGTGAGATGAGGCTTATGCTTATTATGTAGTATTAGATTGTACATAGTTCAATCAGAGGTGTAAATCAAAGTATCTAAGAAGAAAAAAAAAACGCTAAACTCCTCAGCCTGTGCACTAGTGCCAGTCAGTTTTGAAGCAGTTGCTGAACTGCAGACATGGCTAACAGATACCACTGGAGCAAAAACCTGGTGGCACTTCTGTCTGAAATCTGTCTTGAAATGGTATTCTTGATCATTTTTGCACTTATTCCATTAGGGTCTGTTATTTTGAAAATTGTGTGGTCACATTGACACCAAAATCATATAAGTAGCAAAGTATATAAATGTATATAAAAATATAAAATGCATAAATGATATTCTTGGCCTTAGATGATAAGGCTTACCCTCATATCCTGCGAAACGGATAGGAATTTCAGCATTCCCAGTTACTGTAAGTTAAACTAGTTTTAACCGCACTTGAGGTTGCATGTTCTTGTAGCTTATGTATAAACCATGACAACTGGATGGGTTCTGTTAATGTACTAAATCTATGAATATATTTAGAATGTGTGAGAGCAAGATTATGTTTTTGGCATTATCTTGGTGATTTGGTTTAACATGTTTTGATACTAAGAATGGATAGATTGAATTCTTGCACACTAAATGTCTTTCCACAGAGCAAGTCATCCAGTTTTGATGTAAGAGAAAGACATATCATATGTTCAATATGCTGCAGACTTTTCTACAAATCGGACACAGAATCTTTTCAAATAGTCTTTGTGAAAAAGGCCAATTCATTTCAACGTACTAGTGTT
>JAVQJX010035124.1:0-19243 GCA_036025115.1 Ambassis agassizii
ACACACACACACACACACACACACACACACACACACACACACACACACACACACACACACACACACACACACACACACACACACACACACACACACACACACACTATTAGCAGTGCTCCTGTGCTAATGCCCTGTGACACCTCTCTGGTCCTGGAAAGCAGATCCTGATGATGCACTGTCAGAGTGAGCAGCTTGAAGTAACCCCACACGTTTCCCCCTTGACCCAGGGGGAGAACAGAAGACAACTGAGCTCATATTAAGCTGTCACTTTGCTCACATGTACCAACAAATGAGCACGCTTCCTGTGAGAAATCTTTGAACCAAAACTGCCTTACATACTCATACATACCCCTTATTTAATAATTTCAATGAATTCACAATTAATATCATTTCATGTGTTATAAACATCAAGAATCGTCACTATCAGGCCACCAGGATGATTTTCATACCTATTTAGGACATTCATTCCATACTGTAACCATGCTTCAACCATGCTGTAAATCATTCTTATCTGTCAGGTAAACACCTGTAAACCCAAGCTGACATCTGGATTCAAAGCCTAGTACAATACACTGTACAAGAAGACCACAAAAACTTGTTTCTGTCAATAGCTTTAATGAGAAGGATATGTGGACACAAAGAGCTTAAAAATAAAGGAAAGGTAAACTATCATAAAGAGCTTGCTGACCTCACCGTTTGGTACACTAACCTATCGTTACACAGTTGTATAAATGGAGATCCAGCAGAGAAGCACACAGCAAAGGGGCCTTAATAATAATGCTGCACTGAGAGCTTTCCTTCAGGGCCATCAATCATCCATCAGTATGCATCCGGTGTCAAGTCTTCCCCCATCAGTATGCACAGCTACATGCTTTAAAACATAAAGTAATGCTAGAAAATGTAAGTGAGTGTATAGTGTAATTCTCTCATGAGCACCTGCTTTTATGAGAATGAGTCAAAACGTCCTGCAAACCATAAACAGCACTGCTATAGATACAAATGAGGACAAAGACAACCCAAACAATTTCACACTGTAAATTCCAGAGTCACAGGAATTTAAGGCTCACAGTCAATTCAGTCATATCTGGCACAAGAAGGTAAACAACGTCAAGAATGACAGACAGCAGATAAGCACTAAAACCAACACTAGGTGAAGTATTTCATGTATGCTTATATTCATCTTCAGCAATCTTCAGGGTCGACCAAAGTCCAACGCTGCTGAAGGCAGGATGACTGAAATCACACTAAACCAAAATGTAAGCCTGTCACTTCTCTAATTGCCTTCATTTACAATAATAACTACCTTCAGTCGAAATGCTGAGACTTGCCGTGTTTATCCGACGTGCCCTTACACTGTGTGTTTTCATCTCCTTTTGACTTTTATTAATTGAAACACTTGAGTGACACGGCTTGTCAGGATCTTAACACATAGTTGTAGCTGTTGGATAGTTTCCAGACCAAACCCTATTGTAAGTGATATCTTCTATCAGGAGTTTAAAAAAAAAAAAGAAAAAAAAGTGTGTCTACACTTCAGGGTGTGTTTGCCCTTCAGCTGACAGTCAGTAGAGAAGGTCTGTCTGCTTTGATTTGAACTCTTATAGTGCTGGTTACATGAAACCTAAACTCTGTCCTGATCTTTAATAGCAGCCTTTTCTGAATTACGACACAGGCCCAACAAGAAAAATGAAGATGTTTTACCTCATCAAGTCAAAAAGGAAGCACTGCCACCATCACTATCTTCCAATTAAATTCACTTTATTTTCAATTTCTACAACTTATTAATCCATGATCTCTGATTCAATTGTCCTTAATCACTAAATATATTAAAAATCGGGACCCTCTGTAGTGGCACAACAATCTGAAGGTCTGCTGTGGCCCTTGGGCCTTCGAAGACCAACCATAGCCAATGTCTTCTAAGATTCAGGTACCACAGCTCCATGCGTACACATGCGCGCACACACATACAGACACGTGTGCGCACATACAGGTGAGCCCTCGCATGATGTATGAGTCTGAACAACTCCACTCACTATTCTAAGCTGATAGCATATACAGTAAGCAAGGCAGTAACCTTTGGAAAATGCTGCATCTGGTCTCAGCTTAGTCTATTTCCACATGGAATTTACCCTCTTGTCACTAAACTAGGTGTCAACGGAATATTTAGATTTTTCCGACACTGTTTTTTTCTCCATTGCTTTCTGGTCTGGATCTATAAGGAGTGTTTCCACTTTACAGTGACCGTTTGATGTTTTTCTTCCTACTTAAATTAGCAGATCTCCCACCACGATGAAACATTTTAAATTGGTTTCCCTAAACCAATAAAAACACTCTGAGCACCTTATCTGCCTAGTAGTACAGTACAGTATGTGGAGACATGTCATCTGCAAAACTCTGTTACTGCTTTGGTACCATAGCAAAAATTACAGCTGCCTAATTTGCCCACAATGCATCTTTAATTGCAGATATGAGGAGCATGATGTAGCCAGATGTGAACGGTCTGAGAGCACAAAGCTCTTGAAACCAATGAGTTGTGTTAAGCTAGAGGTCAGGTTTATATTCAAAGCTCTTTACATTAAGTAGACAGAACATTAACTATTGTGGTGTCACACTGGGCTTGTTGTCAGTGACGGAAAATGAGAAAAACACACAGAGGACACTCCTGTGCAGCTCGTGTACCTTCCTGAATGAAAAGAAATGAAGATGAATGATCCCTGTGAGGTAAGGCTGGCTGCCGTTCCTCCACTCCTCTCTTCTATCTCTGCAGTAGCACAGCAGCTCTGCTCTTGGCATCAATCACCAGCGGATAGATACACAATCTTACTGTGCAAACAATTAAGGCCTGCTCCTCCGCACTGAGAACTACTCACTCGTGTTGCTGTGTTGAGGATTAACTCAATGTGCTTACTCATTAACCCCAAAGACACACAAATGAATGGCATTCCTAAGAACAGTGTTTGCTAAACCGTGGACGATAAAACGTGGCGTAGAGCTACTTGTTGTCTCGCTGGCTACCTCTGAACCTCAACTTGACAGTGATCAAATAACTCAAGATATGTTATTTGGTTCTCCTCATAATCCATAAACATTATGAAGAAATACCACAGCACCTGGATGGATTCTGTGACTGAACCCAGTGTAAACAACTGGAGATCAAGTGACAGTGAGTGATATTATAGAAAAAAAAAATACACTCTTGACAACACACAACCTGTATTTGCTGTCCTGACTAGCTGCATTGTGCCAACAGTTGAAGGGTTGTTATGTAACTTTCAGGAATTCACTTGAAGTTGACAAATGAGAAAACAATGTGCAGTTGTGAACTTGTCAGGAACTATTGACTGGTGTGTATTAAAGTGACAGGTCCCCAAAGAAGAAAAAGAATATGAGTGGAATGTCTTGAGTGATATGAAAACAACCAGTTTCCTTCTCGACCTTTGGCTGGGCCCCTGCAACGTCTACCTTGAGACAATCTTTCCACTGTGCCGAAAAAAAAATATATCACAGAAATTCTACCACTGATAGTCCACAGACTGCTTTGCAGATAGAGCTCCTCTGTGCACTTTTTAATCCCCACACAGCTGGACTGAAAGTGCAATAAACCTCTGTAAGGGGGCAGACACGAGGCGAGGCCAACCAGTAACAGTTGTGGCTAAGCAGTGTTGTGTAACTCATGTTAGAAGCCATACAGAAAAATCTACAGATGTTATTAAATGCAGCTAACAAACAGGCAGCTGTCAAATGTTTTCAGGGTTAATTCATGTCTGAAATCTCAGTTTAAGGATAAAGGAATCTGTGTGTAAGAACCAATGTGAAACTCAATGCCAACGGCGACAAGATCTGGACTGACAAGGTCTAAAAAAAAAGTTAATACAACAGGAGCATTTTAATAATGTTGCCAAACCATTCACCTAATCATCTAACACCTTGTTAATTATGCTAATTCTAAAACAAGTCCTTAACATTTTTAGCTGTGTAGTGATGAAAGGCTGAGTTCTAATACTTTTTTTAAAAAAAATATTCAGAATCAGAAGTCGTCTCAAGTATCTTCTGATCTGAATCTTCTGTTGTGATGTTTGACTTCATGTCTGACCCAAGGCAAAGAGTCAAATCTCAGGTTTATCTTCATTACCAGCAAAGAACCACCTCAATCTTAGGATGTCCTGGTCTGAACTCACTGATTGGGTATCATGCAATCCTTTGCAGTACTGTTCTAACAAATTCCCATGAGTGACTGTGTTTTTGCTTACCTCTAATACTGGCCCCGCCCCCAAGATGATCTGCTCCACTCCACTGGCAAAACCCTTCTGACTGAGAGCGGTCAGATGATGAATGAGGAAGTTTGTGCTTTGCGTCTTCCCAGAGCCGCTCTCTCCAGATATAACAATGCACTGATTCCTCTCTCTTTGCAGCATGGCGTGGTAGGCCACATCTGCCACGGCGTAAATATGTGGCTCCAAATCTCCCAGTGTATGATTATCATACATCTTCACATACTTGGGGTTGTAGATGGGCAGGAACTTAAAGGGGTTAATGACGATGAGGATGCTTCCGACGTAAGTGTAGATCTTTTCCTGCCGGAATCGCGAGCGCAGGTTGTCCAGCAGCGAGCGCTCATTGAGCTCCGGCAGGCTGCAGAGGTCCGCGTGGTCACCCTGAGATTCGGGCTGTGGCAGCAGTCCACGTTCCACCATGCGCCTGCGCTCCTCCGTGACCTGCAGCCACATCTGGAGGCTGCCGCCATAGTGGATCGAGCCATCCAGGTTCTTCTGCCTCAGAAGGAAGCGGTAATCCTCACCGCCGGACAGCGGCCGGTGCTCTAGTGCCACGCGGGGCCAGAGCATCATCCTCTGCACAGGACAGTCGCTGGGGTTCAGAATCCATTCCTCCCCACCAAACTCCTTCACCTCAGCCAGGACATAACACTTAGTGCGGTCCAGCTGGAGCCGGTCAATGACGCGTTCAATGGCTTCAGCAGCCGTGGTGGTCTTGCGGGCGCTGATCGGGCAGTAGATGGTGCCCTCTGCCAGGGCGCCCGGGTAGATGCGCACGGTGAACTCCGAGTTCTCGAAGCGCTGCCGCCGGCCCAGGGTGCCCATGCCACCGACGCCACCGACGCCATCACGAGCACTCATGATGGTGCAGGAGTTCCCATGAGCAGCAGCCCGGCACTGGCACGTCCTTCACTGGGCTGGAAAGACCACCAACTCAAGACATTACCACTGCAAAGGAGACAAGAAAACAAAATAAGACTCAATACTCAGCAGACCTAGAACGATTTAAAACACAACTAGGTTCAGAGTTGATTCAGTTTCACATAAATCAAAGTATTTTGTTTTAAAAATCACTTATTTTCCTGCAAAAATGAACAAAAAAAGACAAACTTCTACCAACTATTTAACTGCTCTGACACCAGACATGCCATAACAGCCTTCTGCAATCTACCAGATTGCGAAATCCGTCAGATTATGACACAAAAACTTCATGTGCTATTATGTAATCTGATAAAGGGCCAAATTATTTTACTGGAACCCGACATGCATACTCATAGAGGATAAAGGATAAGTCATCTGGATCTGCAGGATTACCATTAGCACACATACACACTCCCAAACACACACATAAGCTCTCGCCAGCCCCCAAGACCTGCAGCTGCCATCCTATCCTCTTTAGTCAATACACAATCACACCATTCACAAGTTCCCTCTTTAATACACAGCGGAGAGACATCATGGGGAGAGCAGAGAGCCACTGAGAGAGAGGGAGAGAGAGAGAGGCGGGTTAAATAACAAAAAGCTCCTTGTGGCTTAAACACTATTCAAAACTAAAATCCACTATTTGAAAAGAGGTTGATGTATTTGACCCTTTTATCAAATCTAAACGTCATGTCCATCATCACCATCAGCACACTGTTCAACACATTCCAGGAGTAACTGTGTGATTAGCCTGCATGTTGTTCTTTCCTTTTCCGCTTCAGATACAGATTGTCAATGTGCAGAGGAATGGGCTATGACTTGTTGCTATCTGTTGTGACTTTTCCATGCAGGTAGACAAAGGAATGGTGTCCTGTGACATCTGATGTTTCCTTATTCAATGTAAAGCATGTTTAACTCTGCTCTCTAAAAGCTTGATATCAACATCCCCTTCTCTCTACTCAATGAGCATCAATAACTAATAAACATTTTAATTAGAACCTGTAAATCGAATAACAAAGTATGACAATAGGACTTTCCTACGTTCACATTTGAAGTTATTAAACCAACTTGGTGTATTTATTTTAACAAAAATTAACCATTAACCATTTTTTGCCACCCTAATAAATATCATAGTTCCTAAAACATTGACGTCTGGTCAATTGTTAATGGGGAAATGACAAAAACAAACAACGAGCCGTTAAGTTTTTGTTTAGAATAAACGGTATAAAATAAAGAAAACGGATGCAGTTTGCTGGAAGAGAAATAATGTCAACACTGGAAATGTGTGTGTGTGAGGGGGGGTGGGGGTGATGAATGACTTCAGCAGGGAAGTCATGGCACACAGGTCTGCTCTCCATCACCTCACAATCAAACCTGTCGAGTGTCATTTCTGCACCTTTGATATAAACGTAGATAAATGTGTATCATTTGTATTTGTATCAGAATTCATGTCCTTCAGCTTATTTCATGAATGCATGTCTGTCTCCCTGCTTGTATAACTGATCTAATGTCTGCAATCTACGAGTGTGTGTTTGTATAACTGAGTGAGGGCCAGGCACCTCGAACAGATGGTCAGCTCCCTGCTTAAAGGATAGGGGAGGGGAGGAGGGATTTAGGGTTGTGGCTGTGCTGGACAGCACAGGGACCTGCTGGCCGTGTCTCTGTTTACCATCACCATCGGGACAATCAACTAATGGACGTCTCCTCCTCCAGAAAAAAACCTTTACACACTTCACTGTGTATCTCTATTATCTTGCTACTTGAAAGATTTACAGACAACTGCATGACATGACAACAATCCTGCACAGACTGCAAAGATTATCAGACAAAGTTCAGGAATCAATCTAAACTTTTAACAACCAGAACTGATATTACTCTGAAACAAACCAAGAAATGGAGGTATTACAACGTGATCACTTATCAGCCTTATGATAATATGCATTTACAGGATTTTTTACATGAAGCTGCATCAGGATCATCAGTTGCAGTGTAACTTAGGTCAGATTGTTTGCAAGAAAAACTGAATATCCTGTGCTGGTTTACAATCTTATTGATCGAGATCAGTTTAACAAAGCACAGTCAAAGAAACAGCAGCCTCAATGAGGGTTCAGTTGGTGTTAAATAAGCCCGCAGGGAGCCATAAATACAAGCATGGTGGGGAAGTGGCTGCAAAAATCAGTAATAACAGGAGAGAGGTAGAACAGGTGTTTTTATTTGACCCGACATGCAGTCGTTCAGTATTGTTCGAAGTATATTTTCTGTACTCTTTGTATGCTCTCCTGCACCTTCTCACCCCGACACTGTGGAGTAACAACCATTACAAAGTAAAGAACAGAGACAAAAAGAGCAATGTCTGAAGCATGACATCATTTCACCTGAACACCGTGTCTGCACACCAACTTAAAAAGGTCTGATGTAGATAAGCCTGAATTTTGTGCCCTGAAGGAAGTGACAAAGCAGATGGAGCACAGCTGGAGGAAAACTGCAGCGGCCTCTTCTCCTCAAACGACTGAACCAGAAACAGATCTGCATGGTTACATCACCTGAACGGTCAAGAGTAAGGAAGCACAGAGACTTTTTTCGCAGAACAAACAGCCCATCAGGGCACATCCGATCTGTGCCAAGATATGACAATGCTGGAATTCAGAAAAATCGAATTCTGTGTATGTAAAACACACAAGATGTATGTTCCTGTTAAAGTTAAACTCTGGTCAGATGCTATCAGAGTTAAACAAAGTTAAGTGTAGTGCTGGAACTAATCTGCTTTTGGATCAGCGATTCAAAACAAGAGAGAGAGAGAGAGAGAGATGAGTTCAGAAGTGCAAAAAAAAAAGTGTCCTTTCACATGCAAAAGGTGGATTTTATTATGTTTTCAAACCCAATTTGTTCAAAACATTTAGGGTGTAGTGCCTGTTTTTTTTCACATACAGCAAACACACAAAATGTGATTTACAAAAGAATTGCGGCTCCTAGGGCGGTTGCAAATGTACACATTGTTGGCTGATACCGACATTAGAGGAAAATTACACCCTGTAATCCGAACATTGTTTGAGAGATGCCTTGTTGGAGGTTCCCTCTGACAGGAAACTAAGGAGAGGTTCAACCATGTGAGTCAGACTCTTCAATGGCTGCCATTGTTGCAAAGGAGTGAAGGATCAAGTTTGGTCAGCTTTCTGTGATGTGAAGTCATCTGTGTGTGTGTTTCACTGTCATCGCGGCTCAACTAATGTACGCACAGCTTCTTTATCACTGGCAATCTGAATGTGTTGCACTAAGGTGTGTGAACTGGCACTGGATTGTGAACTCTTACCTGAATCCAGAGGTTTTTAGTGTGCATTTGTAAATCTTATCGACACCACAATTAGCTACTGTGTCATATATAAAAGGGACTACACTGCTAGTTTGTCGCCTTCTGTTGCAGAGACTACCAGAATATCTGTGGATGTAATCATCAGATTATTCCCTTGTCATGCTAATCATTATGGTTATTTTATGACTGTCTGAGTTTGTCATTCTCCAAATACCTTTTGGTTTTTATTTGGGTCACACAGTGTAATACTCTACATGCTTACATGACAGTAGTGCCGTTTATTGGTGTCTAACTTTATCACACGTGTAACAATTAATTATGTCGCAGTGCAGATAAGATACAGATAAGAATGATGTTAGACAGCGTTATACGTCATTCACATACCACATAAAAACGAATTTCCCTACTTTTAACAGGGCTACACAAGCTTCAAAAACAACCCCAACCCCCCTCATCAGTGGTACAGGCGGAGAAAATTGCACATAAAATACAAACAGTAGAACAAGTCATAAAACCAATGGTAAAGAAAAGGGTTGGACAAGACGTAAACAGAAGAAAATTATGCCTGCAGCATTTCCAGTGAAATATGCAGGTCATAATTTAGTAATTAAAATCAAATATCCACCTTAATGTAGGGAAAAAGAAAGCCAATATTAGAACTACAATGTCCTAAAAGTCTAAATTTACAACCCATAAGAGCAGTTTTTACCAAATACAACAGATGGCGCTCTACTGCTTGACCTTTTAAATGCCTATGACCAAAGCTGCTAATGTTGTGTTTACAGGGACAATCGATGAACAAAATCACACATTCACCTGCTAGCTTGTCATGTAAATGAAGCTACATCAAGTGTACAATCTCATCTGACTCAGCTTCAGTAGGCCTCATAGCAAGATTTACAAAAGAATGTGTTGGCCATTGATACTGGTTCAGTCAAGGACAAATGTACATCAACAACTTGGGACGAGACTGATGTCATGAACCAAAGACAGACTGGCAGAGCTCATATCTGACAAAGAACTCTGAGAGGATTCTTTGCCGCATCTCATCATTGAGGTCACACTGTATCAAAGAGCTGAAAAACTACGACACGTTTTGCAAACTCAAACAAGTCCAGTAACATTTTGTGTTTTAGTCCCTTGATAACAAAAAAGATAGCTCAGTAAGTGCAAATAATTTTCAATATACAGAAAGTATCAAAGTCTTTGGATGGATGCAGGTTGTCTGACGCTGTGTGGACACGCAGACTGCAGGAGCCCCAGCTGTAAGTTCTAATGGAACAGACGGGGTCAGCTGATTGATGAGGCAGTGGACGTGCCGTATGAGCACCAACATGTCCAACAAACACATAATTACAGGTCACCATTCCCTGCTCCCAAATGTATCAATATGTAACACAACTCCTGCCTGTGCACAGTCCCACAGAAATAGTTCACCTTCAGCCTTCAGCCTGGAGGCAACAGAGTAGCTCACAGAGTGGAGCCTTGACCTTGTCAAGCAAAGAGCCACACTTCTCTGCAAGACTGTGGACACTAAGCTGCAGGGTCTAAAAGTACAGATGTTTTCAGTGGTTGATTGATAGAAATGTTCCATCTAATAAACCATTATCTGATGTTACATACAGAAATAAATAATGTGTAACATGAGGTGTCACCATAGCACTTTAAATATCTTTGCTGAAACAAATACATAGGAAGACAAATATAACCATCAGAACCTCTCTGACTTACAGCAGCATCATTTTCTCCATTCCACCATTTTTGGGTCATACCACTGAGGCCAAATGTTTGACAGAGGGTTTTTTCTGTGGTAAATTGAGTGTAACATAAGGATATGGTACCGCAGTCTACTGTAACTTCCTCCCCCTGTATTTAAGTCACTGGTGAATGACCATGTTTGGCGGTAATTTGGGTAAATGGAAAAACGGTGGGAACACAAAATGCAAACACTGTAGTCAGCGTCTGTAACATTTTGGTTTTGGGTTTGAAATTGCAGTTAATACATGCAAATGAATACACATGAGCAGAGATAAAATCTGCACCACTTATGTACTGTATGTCCATATGATAACTGGCTGTTCTGTGATTTTAGAAAAATACATTAATGAACGTATAATCACTCTGATGAGTTATTAGAGAGGAATGAGTGTAATGTTACTGAAGGAAGTGCAGGTGAACAGTATCTCTGCTGAGCTAATAGGTCAATTAAGGCTCCGACAGCTACATGGCTTCACTGCCTGCTGAGAACATACATTTTTACCAACTGTTGTGCTCTGACTCACACGGCTCTCAGGTCTCTATGTCTGCCTCCATAACTACTAATGACCAGGAAGCAGTGGCTGGGGTGTGGAACATGAGCTCTGAGCGAATATTCAAAGAGCCTGCAACAGAATGAGAGAAGAACCGAGAGGAAATAAAGAGGCAGAGAGGAGCAGAAAGAGAAAATGAAGGAGACATTAACAGAAACAAACAGACAGAGAGAGAGAGGAGAGGATGTTGGTTTCCTGAAATCTGAGCTGTGGGAAAGTGAGAGAGAGAGAGAGAAAGAGAGAGAGAGGAGAGGGAGAAACAAAATAAAGCAAGACTATCAGCCAACCTGGCTTCAAAATGGTGAGAGATCACAATGCAGATATTTATTTAGTTTACCAGCAGCAAATGAAACAATCAAACAAAGCAAATGCTCCTTGATGTCTGCTTCCAGTACTAAAAACTACACATTTCTTTGCAGTAGGAGGCACATTTTGCAGCTTCATTCATATGTATATGCATGTGTATAAAGCTTCAATGGATGTGCACGCAGAGGTAGTTTCCATTGCAAATAGTTTCAACATTTAGCACGGAAAATGCATGGAAAACCCAGCATGCACAAAGTGTTCTGTTCTGAAAAGGATAATATTCTTACTGAACTGCCTACATGGCAAATGTTTCCCTTACATGCAGCCACGTTATTAATTTATCCCCATGTTACACATCTTATTGAAAAAATGTAGCTTTATAATGATAGTGACACATATTCAAAGGTCAGGCCCATTGCTGCTCTCCCTGCATTTGGCTTTGATTCAATCAATTAATAAGTGATTAATAAATGTGGGGGTATTTTTGTATTGTGAGGTGTGTGTGTGTGTGTTACAAAGACACCTGAGTCAGTGAGGCTGTAGACAGGCTGGAACAAGTCCACACCGGAATCACTGTCCACACCGTAATTAAAAATGACTGAAGGCCTCTTAGCCCCGTCTGTACACACAGTGGAGGATAACTGCGGCTGGTCATTCTGAATGAAGCGCTGGGCCGACACTAACTCCCTCCACATTCCTCCAGCCTGAGCACCAACAGGTGACACTGGAGGAAGTGCCATGTGTGTTTGCTAAATTAAGAGCCTTGCTTTGCTGTGCAGGACCTATTATTGTTGTTGCTTGAAGTGTAGTGTGCTTGGAGAGAGTGGAGGGAGAAACCAGAGGAAGGAAATTAATCCAGAGTACAGCAGGAGTCCCAAGCACAACACCGTAAAAAAAAAAAAAGAAAAACATTGCATGCTACTGTGTGCTCACATATCTAAACTCTCCGCTACTTTTTTTCTACGTTCCTTGACAAACCTTAAGAGAAAGAAAATGTTATAAGAGATGTTGTTAATCCAAACATTTTTGGGCAAAGCGTCAATATAACCCGAGGTTCAAACAAAAAACAACAATTCCGAAGTGCAAGGTTAAGTCAAAAGCTTGTAAATGACTGCTGGATTTACAGCTGGACCCTCATAAAAGTGGCTGCAAGAAACAGGAACATGGTTTCTCCCACATGTACATTTCTAGTAAACCTCCTCCGTCAGCAGTGACAAGCAATTACTCATGAATCCATGTGGCCACTTCAAGTAGGTTAGTCATGATTACAATCAAACAAAACAACGTTAAACCGCTGGAGGCTGCTATGAAAGTGCACTGGAAGCAGTGGGAGTAAACAGCAGCACCACTCCTCTGCTGTCGCCATGGAGAATTCCACTTCCTGTGTCCACTCCCAGGACAATGACAGCAGCAATGGGTGAAACAGGAAGTGTGTAGCAAAGTGGGGCTTCAACACAACAACACCATCATCATGCCACAGTTCACATTAAACAAAAGATGATCCTGCTGTGAGGTTGTTTTTGAGGTTTGTTTTCCAACAACAAATAAAACAATAAACCTTCATAAACTGTGGACAAGAAGCAGAATAGCAAGTTTTGAAAAACAAGGGAAAAAAAGCTTTAAAAGGAGAGGATTTCTACAATGCAACACAACCAGTCATGTGACATTTCAGGCAGTCACAGACGGCAACACAGCGGGGACCGCTGAACAACTTGGACGCAGACACCACTATGAATCAGGACACCTTGTTTTTACCAACAGTGTTCTTTGTTAAACCCCGAGCAGCTCTAAATATCCATAAATGCAACAATCCATAAAAACAGTATTAACAATTTGGTGCTTCATGTCCTTCCTGTTTCTCTGTCCAACATTTCAGTTCTCCTGCTCGTGATGAGCGAGATAAAAGTATTGCATGTATCCAACCTTTCTCTTGTTTCTTAAAGAACAGGCATCTGAAGAAATGTCCGACGTTATCAGAGTCATAAAAGTAAATAGATGTAAGTAATGCTTTATTGATTCAGTGTTATCTGGAGCCAGGTGTGAGAGACAAATCAAGAAAACAGCTCTCCAAATATCACAGATCCAAAACATCCAAAGAGATTTAAAAAAAAAACGTATTTTTCCTCCTCATGTCAATTTCTGGTGTTCCTAAGTCGTATTTCATTTAACTAATTCTATAATAGCTTTAATTATGGCCAGACTAAGCTACTGTAAGTGATGAAAGCACTTAACTGCTGAGCGCTGCGCTGAGTCTAAAACAAGGCTCGTGCTCTTGGCCTGACCTCACGTTTATATTTTATTGTTTTAGAGAGTGGAAAAATGTTTTTCCTTTCAGACTCCATTGTAGCTCTGGAAATATCAATATGACGCGGCACAGTCTACATTTGGCTGATGGAGTCGGAAAAGTACACCACCCCACATTAAAATAGGCCAGCAAATGGAAGGCACGTCATCAACAGCTGCTGTCTGAAAGGTTTTTGGAAATCCATACCCAGAGATGTAAATGTAAGAAAGACAAGAAAGCTACAATGATATTTTTACTGGACTTAGAGAAGTCTAGAGATCAAAAGATCTCATCTGTAAATTGAAACATGTGACAGACAAACAAACAGCTGGTGGACAGCTTCAGCAATAATCTGTGTCCATTACCACAGCTTATCAAACATGTGGAACTTCAGGGCTAATAAAACCCAAATCATAGCTCACCTCCCAGGCAGTGGTTAAAAGATAAAATGCAAAACAGCTGTTGGCATAAACACGTTGATCTAATCATTAGTAGTCAATGCAAATGCCTTTGCTTCACTTTTAAAAAAGGTCATGTGATGGAGGCATAACAGAGGCAGCATGTTTTCCATCGCAGTCTCAGGTAAGTCTGTGTAAGAAATAGACTGTAGATAAAAAAATGGACAAACAGACTTCTAAAAATTATCCACAGTGTTTATGAATGCGTTTAAAATCAGACACTTCAACATGGAGGTCTGTGGGTATGGACTCACTTTGGGAACCGGCCTCAAGTGGCCATTTGGGGAACTACATTTTTTTAACAGGTTGGTGGATGTAACATCAATATATTGACATTACTTAAATATTGGATCATGCTATATGAGTTGCATACTGTAGGCAGTGGATGGCAAGGTGTTATCAAGCAGCAGAGGCAGAGAGGGGAGATGAAAGAAGCGAAGGAAGACAGTGAAAGGCTATCATTGACCCGGATTATGCACACTCCATTTCCCCCTCAAAAAGGGGGTCTGTTGGACTAAAGACCACCTCTGGCTTCGGGGAAGCGAGCGCCAAGGAGCAGTCAGGACATCGGTACATTTCCTCTCCAAACATTTAACATGTAAATGCCAACATACCAACCATCAGGGAGTGTAAGACAACAACACAAACAGGCACAGTGTGCACACACACACGAATGGATGATCTTGTCTGCAAACACACACTCCGAGTAAGACAGGCTGCAGAAGCCAAAAAGGACTCATCTCGTCTTTCACAGCTGAGTGGAGATGAGCAATAATGACTGTAGCCGCTCGCCGAGCACGGTGCCAAGATGCCCCCAACCTCAGAGTGATGAACACGGATGTGCACCCAGACATCAACACTGTACTGCTTCCCATTTCAGATACCTGTGGCCAAGTCAGGCATGAAGACAAAAGAATCAAAAGATGAAAAGAGTTCGTTTTCAACCTTTAGTTATAGTAAAGGATGTGTCATCGCCGCGCTCAATTAACTCAAATTAGCCATTTCTTTTGTGGAGCGTTGCATAATGACACACATGAAGGATTTTTTCCGTAAGGGCATTCAACACCTACACCAAGATCCTTTCAAAGGCATCACTATGAATCATGGGACACATGAGTGGGCCCTGCTGATCAAAGGAAAAGGCAACAGTGCAATATATCAAATTATGTAAAACTACACTTGTGGACATGCTGGAAGCTCATGCAAGTCCGTCTGAAACATGCTGTCAACTCACAAAAACTTAACCAAAACCAGCAAAAAAAAGCACTACTGAAATGTTTCAAAACTGAACAGCAGCTGATAGTAATGACAGGTCATCAAGTCCAAAACTGACTCTGCATGTTAAGCATTATTTTAAGCACATCTGTTTAGCGTATTAGGAAAAAACATGACCTGTAATTACAGGGCGATGTTACAGAGGCTCTTGCTGTCTTCTCTGAGGATGGAGGGTTGGGGGGGGGGTTGACTGCCGTCTTTCTGCCTTCAGCAGACCGCAGCCTTTTTGAAATCTGAGCCCGGTGGTGCAGTCAGAGCCGCAGTCAACAGAGAGACGGCGGGAGCTCCAGTGTGATGATAACGCAAGTTTGGTCACTGGCTTCAAGGAGATGACGGAGGATGTTGGCGAGAATATATATATATATACATATATATAGAGAGAGAGAGAGGTTTCATACTGTATAATGATATGACCTCACGGTTCAGAAAGATGAAGTGGAGCAACATTTGTGGTTAAAACAAGAAATATACATGATTTTCGAGGTTAAAGGAAAATTGTTCATGTGTTGAAAGAATTATTCTGTATGGAAACACACTTTCAGTACTTCATTTCCCAGAATGCCCTCAGCCAGCACCAGAACCATGCAGGGCCTTGTTTTATTCCACTGACTTTTTTTTTGTATGTGCAACACAAAAGCATGACCAAGATTAAATGTTGTATTTATAATAACTCACTGAGACACAAACAGTTCATCTGTTCTGCAGCACAACTCAGCCATCATGGCACGGAGAGCAAAAATATTTTCTAAGCTGAGAGAGCGTCACTGTTAAGTGGGCTCTTTTAGGCCCAAGTGGAGGACTTGGACTTAGTGCAGACAATAAGGAGCCTCTAAACGTCTCCAGGTTGTCTGACTGACCACATAACCAGAGTCAGTGCTGTGAATATGTTCACTTGATTGTAGTGGATGCATGCCGGAGGCGACATCCTGCTACGACACATGGCTGCATCTGACCAGACAAATAATTTCACTTACTGATAATCTGACCTGGGATTTCAACGTGGAATTACAAATGTTTTAATTTCACTTTTTGAACACTGTTTTTAGGAGCTCATGAGCTAAATGAAAACAGAACATTGTGTGTTGATTGGGGTTTAATTAACTCAATAATTGACATTTTGGAATGAAATGCATAGTTTTCTGTCCAATAAGATAACACATGCCATTACACACTCCTATCATGCTTACTACCCAATGTAGTGACACCCAAAAGTCCATTCTGAGTCAGGAAAGGTATGACAAATACCTTTACCATAGATGTCTGTTGAATTCTTTTTATTTTTATCTAATTTTCTGGGGGGAAAAATCCAAGGCTAATAGCTATAATTTAACATAATCTCCACATACCCTATATGATCTTCTGATTCCACATCTACAGATTAAGCAAGAGGAGAATGGCAGCTATTAGTGAGGATGTCCAAGGCTGCATTCAAAATCCACCTTATCATGGCCTGTTTGCTGTCAGTTACCCGCAGCTATCTCCACTCTTTCCTCCCCTTCTGCCTCACACTGACAGTGAACAGACTACTGTAAACTGCCAGAGTTTCTCACAGATAAGAGCAGCAGTGCAGCACACGGATGAAAATGCTAAACCTTCTTGCTTCCTGTCTTGAAATCCTGATGCTCTAACATAAATTTAGGAAGACTTCACAAAGATAATCACACTTTTTGACTGATAGTTTAAGTGGTTTTCAGGGCAGAGTTTCTCTCCGAGTGGACAGTATTGTGTACCATTATTACACAACAGCACATGCCTGGGGATTAAACGAGGCCCCTGTTCCGTCTGTACCATGGAGGCTGCAGGGGGCCAGTCGCTATTGTCACAGCTGTGTCACAAAACACACAAAAATTCTGCAAATCACAACTTTAGTTTCCAGTGTCCTGCTGCCAAAAAAAATCCTGCAGCAACAAGGCCACTGTAATCAGCAGGAAGGTTTATAGTTTTAATTCACTGTGCATTATTTTAAATATAATTGAAAATTAGGACTTTTAGGAACATCTTGACACGACGGTATTGACATTTCAAGCAAAAAAATCCACAATGCACATCCACCTCCTCGTGCCAAAAGACAAAAAAAGAGATACAAAAATTGTTTTAATATTTGCTTCTCCGTGCAAAATCACAATAAGGTGGGAAGAATTTAATTTCAAGGGACACAAAGTAAGCTTCCAAGCAGATCAGTCGTGTTTGCTCCCATTGTGAGGGATTAATTAAAACAGAACAAGTTGGGCTCATTTCACATAAACAAAATTGCAAAGAGCAACACAATGCACTTTCTTCTCTCCATCTCACTCCAGCTACTGTTAGCACCAGTGAGTTAATGAGGGGAAATGCAAAACGTGGGGAAGCTGAGCCCGTGAGGCCAAAGCCTCCCTCCTATTATGGCCTACTAAAGAAAGGGGAGCTTTGTTCGGTGCAACACAAGCAGGTTCCTCTTTAATGACTTCATGTGCATGCCAATCATTTACGCCATACAATCCCATCATGCGGCCACAACACTTTTCAGGACATCCCCGCTGTCATGTGAGCCTGCAGCGCCATGTGACTCGTGTCCCCTCCATCCACCCAAAAAAACAGAAGCGGTTCAGCAGGTAACACCTCAGGGGCTGATGGTGGTGACCGGGTCAGTCACATTTTCAGATGATGTTTGGGGGATGAAAGAACAATGAAACGCCTGTAGGAGCGCTTCTGGATGTTCAGTGAAGGTTTCTACTTCAAATCACTCTAGAGGCTAGCTGAAGCATTTCCTTCAACCTAATATTCCTGTTAAAAAAGACTTGGTGGTTGACAAGTTCATGGCTTAAGGTAGAAGGAAGCAAAAATCTCCCGCAAAAACCTCCCGCATTTACACGGCAATGCAGCATTCAAGGCATCTCGTAAGTCGGGATTTTTCAGCTCCCAACAAGAAAACAAAATGCATCCCTAAAGAGTTTTCAGTAAAGCAGCTATGTGAAGTCATTGATATCTTTTTGAAGGAGGAAATATTTTGCCCCGTGGTTCTAAACTTTATCCCAATGAATGAGACTCTTATTTATTTTTCCTTGAGGGTGCATTTAGAGGAACTCTTAGATGTTCCAAAAGGGAAATTCCAACCCCAGACTGTGTCTTAAATGCATCTTTCCATAGCAGAAATCACTGAGGAAAAAGTGATAACATAGTATAAGAAATATTTAGAAGCTCACATCAAAATTGGGGGGCATCATATGTAAAATGTTTCCCTGAGAAAAACATAAAAAAGCTTCTGAAACTCTGCAGGAGGATGTGCTGCTTTTCATGTAAATGTTTGCCAATTTTGAAATTATTTCCATCAAAAAGTTTCCAAGCAGAAAAGCCAGACTGCCTCCAACACCTGATATCCTTCAAAGCAGCCTGATGTGATACAAAAACTGTGGCCAGTCTTTTAGAAATAGCAGACAGAGGTCCTGTGGGGTGTCAGATGTCAACAGAGACCAGTTGCTGGAGTCTCAGCCCAGGCCGCCTCTCATGCAACAGCAGCTGTGTCTTCTCAGACCTCACATTCCTGCAGGACAGGCCCACTTCACTCTCATCACCTGTGCTGATCTGAGGGGCTGGACGGGTATGAGAGGGGGGAACCTCACAGCTACGTGAATTCGAGTCATTTTACAGTTGAAAGTGGTTTTTTTTTGTTGAATAGAAGCCGCTCTAAATCTGATATGCCTGTTATATAATTGTCACAGAAATAAAAGACGGTTATGAGCACCCAGCTGAATGAGCTGTCCATCCAAATTGTCCACTTCAGCAAAGCACAATATAAGACAGGTAAAAACAAAAAAACAGAGGCAGTCAGAGCTGCACACTGGCTGCAGAAATCTGCCTTGAAGTGGACTCTCAGTCCGCTGACAGCCTGAGACGTGCACCCATGATTCAGCAGCTTCTTCGCCCCATTAGACCTCCCTGTACAATTATAGCTGCTTTGCCTTCAGTGCATTATAAGCAGCACTGACTGATCGCTCCTAAATAATAAATGTAAACATTTACCCCACCCTACTGTTGCAGTCAGACCAGCACACCTCCCTTCATAATGATATAGTTATATATGCTGTATCACCCTCATCTGTGTCTCCTTTTTCTTACTTTTGATCTGTCCA
>JAVQJX010035152.1:0-15108 GCA_036025115.1 Ambassis agassizii
CCCACACCCTCTCTCTCTCTATCTCCCCAGCACCCTCTCCCCCACCCACACACCCAACCACCCACACCCAAACTTATTTTGGAACTGCTATAATTAAATTTTCCTGCCAAAAAAAAAAAAAAAAAAAAAAGCCAGGGTGATGGCAAAGGATTTGATTGGTCAAGCAGCTGAGTGAGTGTCCATCAGTTCATCTGTTTCTGGTCCTGAAGAGGTTGCTGGGTCAGGGAAAAGGTCTAGAAGAGGAAAGCGTGGAAGGTGGAGGTGGTCCTATGGACCCCCGCTGTAAGAATAATCTGCCTTGTTGTGCATCACCAGCTTGTTGTCCACAAAGTAGAAGCTGTCAGACTGTGTCTCGTATGGGTGCAGGATCATCTCGCGCACTGACAGATGAAGAAACAGACGTTTAATATCAAATCATATTTCCATGGGTATGTTTGTGTGTGTGTGTGTGTGTGTGTGTGTGTGTGTGTGTGTGTGTGTGTGTGTGAGAGAGACTCACTGATTTCCTCTGACAGTGCAGGGAACTCGTAGATGTGCTCGCATGTGTTCTTGCTGCTCGGCATGCAGAAGCCAAACTCAAAATCAAAGCTCTTCAGGAGCTGATCGCGGAAGTAGTGTCTCTCAATCATGCGGAAGTTGTTGATGGGTGTGTCTCCCACTGTGAACTCCACTCTGCGGAGACACAAGGAGCAAATGAATCCAACACAAACTGAAAGGTCAGGGGAAACTGAAAGATAAACAGCGTTCGGTGTAGTCAAAACAGATTTTTGTGTCATGTTAAACTATGTTTGTATTATAATGCTGCTTAAATGTTACAGAAATTGACAGGTTTATCCTTTAAATTGGTTACCAGTCCCATTTTCTCTGTTGCACAACACAAATTATGTTTAATACATTTGTTTTTTCCCCCCCATTAAACCGAGACTATGTTGATGAGTCAGCTGCTGGTTTGGATTGAAAACTGCAGTCAGTCACAGAGCAGCAGTCTGATGATGATGATGATGATGATGATAATGATAATGGTGAATGACCATTCAGGATCACAGATAGCTATTTGGTGGCTGACTCAGCAGTTGGGCTGAGTGGAGCTGCATGTTAGCACTAATCACTGACGGCCTGTTGTCCCACAACGAGGCCCACACACCTCCTACATCCAGCCTTCTGTCAGAGCTGTAGACCTGACCAGACATTGTTATATCAATCTCTCTCACACACGCACACACTGTGCATTGACTTACGTGGCTCCGACCTGCCTCAGCTGCAGGAAAGCTGGGGTGAACTGGTATCGGACAAAACGGCCGGCGTTGGGGTCACATTGCTTTCTGCCGTCAGCTAAAGAAACAAGAGAAATAAGCACGTCCGCTTTATTCTAACGGTGTGGGTCTGCCATGTATTGTGTAATCAGCTTTCTGAGGCCTGCAGCTCACCTGGTGTTGGAGGTTTAGTGATCTCAAACAGCACCGTCCCTGTTTCCATGTCACGGATCTTAAACCTGGTGAAGTCAATCATGTGGACATTTTCTTCTGGAGAGCAGAGGTAATCTGACAAAAACACAGAGAGCTTTGTTTGCTTCACAGTAAATAAAGCTAAACATGAACGTCAGGCTGATTAATGACTCCTTGCATACAATAAAATGTGTTGTTAAAAGCAGGTCTGATCTGACCTCATTTGCATTCATTATTCCAAATCATTCCTCTGATGTGAGCTTCTCACCTCTTTAACCTCACAGCAGTGCAGGGAAGACACTTTTTTTTCTACACATCCATCACTGAGCTACTGGCAGCACTAAATCCAAAATGTTTTCTATGTATGTCAGCCGCTCAAAAGGAAACACAGAAGCAGAACACACAACTCTCATTTTCTACTTTGGAGGAAAGACATAAATCTGCTATGTAACTGTACACAGACTGAAGCTGAAGCACAGAACTGATCTGACTTTGGTTAATGTAGTAAGTCACCGACAGAAGTGTCACAACCAAAGTGTGTCTTTTTCTGATGTTTTTTACTCGTGTGAGTTTTAAGCAATTTAAAAAACAACTAACTAAAAAAAAACTTTATTAACAACAACAACAGATTGGCTCATATTGTAAACATGATCACAACACAACACACAAACACACTCACTGACATAAAAATGCTCACAGTTATTATGCATTTCTAACATGTTTTTGATTGTATTCAACAGCACCAGCAGTGTGTGTTTGTGTGTGTGGAGGCATGTGTGAGACACTCCCTTCCCAGTGGGGCTGGATTAGACCTAAGAGGCTTACTCTACCATCACATGGACCCAAGGTTTGGAAAGTGCATGCGCACACACAGATACACACACACATACACAGACACCTGAGGGTTATGTAGGGGCAGTTGTAACTAACTAACCTGGTCAAATATAAAAACGGTCAAATATTTAGTATCGACACACATGAGAGGATCTGTGTATTTGTACACACACACACACACACACACACACACACACACACACACACGCACGCACGCACGCACCCACGCACGCACGCACGCACTCACTCACGCACGCACGCACGCACACACACACACACACACACACACACACACACACAGATCCTTTACTCTTGGTGTGAGTTAAGGAGCAGATGGGCCACACAGGCTTTAGCCACCTGCTCTAAGATATTTATAGAGCTTTTCATACACAATACCTGACAGCTCGTCTAAAACTGTTCCTCTAATGACTAAACATGACAGCAGTGGACAGCACGCAGTATTCTGGGCCCTGCTCTAAAACCTATTAGCAGAGAGGTTAAATGAGAGGTGACAGCAATGCTGCAGTCTGCAGAGTACTATTATTTAATTTAGTTTTAACACTAAACAGTTTCTCACATTAAAACTGAACAAAAGAGCTTTTATTTTATATTAGTGGAAATTATGATATTGGCAAAATATTTAATGAAAAATCACAGAAATGCTCCAGCATGTCACCAACATTCACAGCAGAAACAAGGCGCTTCTGTGTGCCTCTCATGATCGATGTATACGAGCTGTGGAAGTGTTTCCAAGGCAAACATCATCACAACCGATCAAGAGATTTCCATGTAAAGCTGCTCCGGCTCAAAAACAATGCATAGTCTCTTCATATAAGTGGTAAGCGGGTTAGAGAGCTGCTGTTTGATGTAGTGCCCTCTAGTGGCAGCCTCATGTGAGGGTCTGAGAACGAACCCATACTGTTAGCCCATGTGTAATAGAGAGCAGCCCAACAATCATCAGATTGACTGTAAGTCTGTGAAACACTGTTATATAAATCTACTTTTGTCAGTTCAGTTCACAGATGAACCCCGCATGTTAAAAATATAAACAGCATGGTTTATTTTGCGCCAGTGCTATTTACTGCTCCTGTTTAATATGGCAGGAGATGAGTGATGATGATGTGCACATCAGGGTCTCGGGCCAAGCGAGTGATGCAGAGGAAAGTGTTTACACTTAAAATAGCTGATGTAATTGGAGTCACAACATCAAATTTTCAGCAGGATGTATTAGATGTATTATGTTAAAGTCGGTCTGTGTGCAGTCAGATCATTGCTATACATGTTTGCTATACATGAAACCAATGCAGCAGCTGTTTATAATTCTATTCTTATTTTAGAAAGTGCACTCGTGTGACCAAAACAATCACTGGATCTAGAGAAGGTTTGCGTCTCTTAATGAGGTCCCAATACCTCCCAATTCGATCCTTACATACAGAAATAATAATAATAATAGAAATAAATGTCTTTCTAACATCATGTGTCCTCCTCTGAATTTCAAATTTCAAAAAAAATATTAAAAGTCCTTTGAAAGCGACCCTGTGTAGCCATCAGCTGGCTCTCAGCAGGCAGATGACCAATAGACTTTTTGTCAATCAAAGATGGCCACCCGCCAAAACCTGCTGAAAGCACAACCAATCGAGCAACTCTCAGCCAGCGTAGTGTAAAAAAAATCTTCACACCACAGTTACACTCAGATTGCAAAAAATACACTTTGATTTCACGGCCTGTGCACACAGAGAAGCTCCACTGATAACAACTGACTGTACTGGCTTTCAAAGATTTATAGTAGCAATAAAAATCTGACAACAAAAAAACAGAATCCGATGAGAGTCATTTTCAGTTGGTGAAAGATAAAGTATGAATATTACCTTTTTTATAGGCAGTAATTTTTCTTCTTAAAGACAAACCTGGGCCTTAGTTTAACAGCACTAACAGATGGTTTGGCTTCCACTTTTAGATGCCACAATTCTCAGTTATTTGATGCCAGTGCAGCACGTATACAGATACATTATAATTCAGAGTTTTACAAGGTCTTAATAATCAAACCTCAACAATCCATGTACTGAGAACAATCAATATACCTCAACACTTTTCACTGGAGGTTAATGAGTTTTCCACCTCAAATGTGTGCTGCAAACATGAGCACATCAGAGGATTTACTCAGCTGGAAGTAAGTACAGGGAGAGAAAATCCATCTGGATAAAAGAAGGGCCATTCAAGAAATAGCCTCTTTGCTTTCTTGCTATGAATAAAATGATGAAATCAATATCACTCATGTAATGAGTAACTATGGAGCCATGAGGGCGATGGATCTATTTTTTCATACATTTTGCCAACAGAGTTAAAGAATAATATTATCTGATCTTAATATGGTTTTTGGCAGATTTTGTTATCGTTGGAACAAGCTATGCTAGCTCTTGTCTTTGTGTAAAGCTAAAAGGAAAATAGAATATTGTAGTGATTCTCACATTAACTATTGAAGCGATTATTGTCATTTTGCAATAATTTTGCTAAAATTTTAATATGCATGTCAAACCTCTGTTATTCCTTTTTGTTTCACACACACACACACACACACACACACACACACTGAGTGCTCCACTTCACTTCCTTCAACACTGTCACCTAGCAACGCTCCTTCTGATACGGCGCCAGCTCGATTACCCCATCTTTTTCCTTCCCCTCATCCACCTGCCTCCTCCACAACAACACGGTGCAGCAGCGAATCAAAGGAGAGCAGGGCATCAGTGGTATGCAAATTAAACGTTCCCCATCCGAGATCTGATATGGGTGTAGCTGTAGAGGATGCAGCTTGTGCCTGATTTCACACCTCTGAAGGACAGGAGGAATAAGATGGGAAGTGACCTCATGACACCATGGATCAGAAAAACCTTTTCATGTCACCGTGGAAACGTCATTAACTTTGAGCTCAGGTGGTCCTTCATAATACATTTACATATCAGATCTTATTGGAACAGTGTAGTTTCTGTCAGTTAGTCTCATGTTTTGTATGATGTAATTGTCACTCATGTAGATTATAAAGTCAGTTTAGTCCTGAAAAGCTGCTGCTCTCTAAAGAGGGTAAAATTAGCTCCAAGTCTTGAGTCATGCCGTGTTCCTGTGTCCTGATACACAGAGCCTGTCTGACACCACAGAGGCATTGATAAAGAGCAAGCGGGCTGCCACATATAGCTCTTTAATCCCAAAGATTAGCCTGGAGTAACAGACTTTCAGCCACAGGGATTGACTTCACATGCCTTATTCTTTCCATCTGACTCTGCGGTCTCTGATCAATGGCCTTGTATTGAATTAATCAGAAAATGAAGAATAATAATACCAACATTGTTTATTCATCTGCATGTTAAGATAATCCACTGCTGCAGGCGCCCAATGACATCAACATCATCCTGATGTGCACTGCACCTGTGTATGGCAGGCTGTTTCATGTCTCTAAGTTAACGGTACCTGTAGGCAAACTGGCAAATGGTGAGGTTCATGGAGAGGTTGATGCATTCTGAGCAGCTGAATGCAGATGAGATTCTTTTTCCTCTTATCTTTCTGTGGCCGCCATCACACATAGGGAAGAAAAACAACAGGAATATGCCGAAAAAGAAAAGTCAAATATATATATATATATATATATATATATGTGTGTGTGTGTGTGTGTGTGTATATATATATATATGTATACCACTTAAGAGTCACGCAGAGGTAATGGGTGGTAACACTTGTCATGCCACTTGTAAGTAGTTATATGACAGTCTTACTTGTGCAAGAAAACATGTAAATCTTTGGATGATGAAAAAATAACATAACCGTATGTGTTGTAGATAAACACACATCTACATGTAGATGCATGTGATTGCTTTGGTTTACTGTAAGCTTCCTGGTTTCTGTTTGTAGTGTAAAATAACACTGTGAAATATGCAGAGAAAAAGAAGAGGAATATAAGCAGTAACTTCATGTGTGTCTGTACTGTCTGGTACTATAATCACATTGCACACGTTTCCAGTCTGGATATGAACAGTGACTGCTGCATGCTGCCCTGCCCCAGATTCAACTCAATGCAACAGAAACTTGCAATATCTGCTATTTCCTCCAAAGACAATAAGTCATCAGACAACAAGCTAACAGCATGATAATTATGGAGTCTAATCCGTGTACACATCTCCACACGTTTCCTGTTTTTAGCCTGTTGGTTTGCAGGACGTATCCAGAGACGGGATGTTTCCTCTTAATCAGCATGTTTTGAAATATTTGCCACTTTTCTCCCATCGGTCTTCTAGGTGAGGTCAGAGATGTCATATATACAGATGGCATATTGGGATTTACTCCTTCCATGCTCCTGCATCATTAATTGAAATTCAAACTATTCAAAATTGATCACAGCTTCAATCAGATAATGACCTTTTTTGAAACTCACACCTACCAGCAGTGAACACTGTCAGAGGTGTTTTCCCGCCAAACATAACAACACCTGGCTGGTTCAGACCAACGACTCACTTCATGGGACTGTTTTGATGACGAGCTGTCTCTGCCCACGTCACATCACTCTGAAAGAATAACCTTGCCACAGCTGTGCATAGGAGATTAAGAACCGGCTGCGCCAATCAATTTTAATTAAAGCTGTATCCATTGTGTTGGCAGACATCACAGAGTGGAAATCCCGCCTGATGTAGATAAAGCGCTGCTCTGTGTCCCAGACTTATTAAAGCCAAATAATTGATCGCCCATTAGTGTAAAAGGAACATGACTGGTTTGAGTAAATCATCCAGATGAGGCGAAAATTACACACCAGTGATCCTCTGAGTCAGAAATACCCACAGTGCAACAGGTGTGGTCGTACTTTTCCCTTCTTATAAAACAATAACGCAAAATCATTTTTACACTGATGGACATTGTGTGTCCTCGAAGTCATTATAACAAACTACTTTTCTGATTTTTGTCACAGAACTCTATATTAGTCAAATGTGTGGATCTGGGCAAAGAGACACCCTTCAGGTTCACTTTATAACAGAGAGGTATGAGCAAAAGGACCAACAACAACACAAACATAGACAAGAGTAACCTGTGACACAGCTGGAACAGGTACTGTGCAGAACTACACTGGAGCCTTTGTTTACAGAATTTCACATTTAAATACAGTTACTAATAGTGAGGTCCTGCTTTTGAGTTTGACTTTGATTTAGTATCAGTTTGGCTCTGCACTGAGTGAACAAACTGTGTGGGAAGGTGTTACACTATATACAACAAGATGAAAAATGTTACCCTCTGCGGGTTAAAAGTTCATAGTCAGGCCTCAACAGTTAAACTACTGTACTGATATCATTCACAACGATATTATCTTCCAGTAAACTACAAGTATTCAGATGGGCTTACTGCTGAAACATTAAACACACTTCATATAAAGGTTTGTGAAATATTTAATCTGTATTGAAAAGTCAAATGTTGCACTTAGCAATCGCTCTGCTAACCAGCAGTGACAGCTTTGACAGTGACTACAAAGCTAAACTGGATAGAGTGATGGACTTTCTTTTCTTTTTTTTTTTTTTGAAACTCAGCAACCAGGAAAAGGTTGCCCACTTTCATGCTTTGTCTCCTAACTGGTGAGGGACAGTTTTATAAACTAGCAGTGCTTAAATGAAGGAAGCCTCCTGTTAGCCATACAGCTTATGTTTGTTCACTGTGAAACACTCTGTTGATCTGCTGTATGAGGTCTGGTGTGTTAGCATTTAGCAGTCAGGCTGATCTGATACCTGTAACTCTTATAAGAGAGAGAAAGAGCCCCTCCATCCCCTCCATGCTCTGCCTGTTTGCACAGTGATTGCTACAAATGTTAGCATTGCGGCTAACAGGAGGAGAGAACTGCAAGTCAAATAAAAAGTGATAAATAAAAAAAGTAATAAACAAATGATTATAATGTTTTTTTTCATGTAATGAGTATTGATTTCCATTTCCATACAACCCATTGGAGACCTGCACTCTCCATCCCAGGGCCCCCACACTAACAGTGTGTTTAGATTTTAAAAGCTTTTCTTCCTCCTGTAAGAAGCACACTTCTCATCAAGAGGAAATGTTCCCTCTCTTGCTGCTTCACTCCAGAGCTCCCACATAGAAACACAATTAGACATGGAGGTTGATAGCCAAGTATGTGTAACAGAGAATTAAACAACAACCAGAAATGCAAACAAACATGATTACACTGTCATGTGAGTAGCTGAAGAATTGATGTACAGTATGTTTTAAAAAAATCAGTTTAATGCTCCTGTTGTGAAATTGGGTCTCTTATGATGCTGCAAAATAAACAGCCTTTATTTGGCAGCAGCAGCGTGTCTGTTTGTCTGCATGCATATCACAGAGCATCCATCATGCGAACAGTAAACTGATGATGTGTGCCATTTTTTCTTGTCAGAGAGCCGCTTCTCGTCTGTCTGGATTATATTTCTTCTCGGCTCTGCCTGTGTGACAATGAGGCTCTGTGCCTCGCTTATCAGCACTGAACCACCGTGACAGACATGGTGCTGCCCCAAAATGGTGGCATTTGCTTCCCCAAAAGCACAGCTGAAGAAGTCATTTACACTGCAGGATGAGTGCCGCTCTTTAGCAACTGTGATTTTCTTTCTCTTACAGAAGCAGCCAAAAGCTGGGATTTTGTGACAGTCTTTGAGCTATTTTTTATGGCCTGTTGTTAAAATTGGTTCAGAAAATGCTCTCTATCCTTTGACAGGAAATACAGACCCAAATATCATCAGTCTATGATATAAATGAATCTGTCGGTCAACATGTTGCAAAGGAAAGTGTGTCAGTTTTACATCCGTGTAAAACTAGCAAATCAGTATCTGCTCTGAATCTCATACTTAGTCTGCAGTATCATTAATTACCTGAGGTGTATCACTTCATTGCAGAATGCTGTGTTACAGTCATCTTGACATAATCCAGATTACATGTCAGTGGAGAGCGGAGATTACTACACCATCATGAGTGATTTAGGAATTATCGCACTGATACAGCCCTGCAATTGCTTCTCTGCTGAGAGGTTATCAAATGAAAACAGATGTGATTGTCTGTGGATGGATGAGGGCAGTGTGACAGAGAGCCTGTCATGACATCAGTCCTCCTCACCACTTACAACCTTCATGATGAACACTTGGACTGCTTGTTCGTTTACTTTACATACCAATATTTGGTTTAAGATTTAGAGCACTAAACACGCAAACTCCACAATCCTCTGGCTCAGTGAGAAGGATGAGGATGAAAAAATAGTCCTTTGAGTTTTGTTATATTTCTAAATTCAAGAATGATCCTTACAGCCATGCACTATCAATGCACTAATCTTTTCTTGGCTGCTGCTACCTGAACTGGCTCAACAGGGAGTTTGGATGCTGAGGCACCTCTGTAAACTGCACTGACTGATTTCACAACACACATTTTTTTTGGTCCTTACATTAGGACAAAGTATACAAAGTTAGAAAGTATGAAAGAATGAGACATTTATATACACACACTGTGTGTGTAAAAGTAGAAAGGCAAATTAAGTGTACTTCTGACTGACTGCCCAAAAGGAAGAGATGCTAACCATCATCTTGACAGAATCCGTCATAATGAGATAACATGGAGATCACTGTGCCAGCGGCTTATTTCTGCTTCATAGCAATGTTGCACTACTACCACCTACTGATTTAGGATATATATATATGTATATATATACACATATATGAACACACCGATGTATGTGTAATTATTCTTTTTATCAACAGTCTCAGTTTTCATTGTTTGCTTTGCTGCATGTAAAGTACTCATATAAGTGAGCCCTTCATCTCTTTATCTGAACTACCACCATGCCAGTAAAAGAATCCAGGTGACAGCGTGCGCTGTGTCTGCTGATACTTATGGCTGTTAAACCTGACAGCCATGCCTGTCCATGTTTCTGATTACATAACATGGAAAATGTTTCCATTGTATGATGAGCTAACAGGCTGACAGTATCCTGCTACCCAGCTCTTGTAGTTGGTTTGTTCCAACTGAGCGTCCTGTCTGTGGCAGGTGAGAATCAGTGGATCACATCTCTGGCCACCTGTTACCTCAGAGCCACAGGTGTCTGGAGGTGAGGGAGCAGTGAGAGCCAGGCTTTGAGAGGGGCACCAGGAAGTACATCTACAGTCACCTTCTCTGTCTTTTAGTGCACTCAGAGAGGTAAAACATTCAAACAAACACGACACAGACAGCCATTGGCTCTCTTGCAAATGAGTATTAAGCTTGTAAGTGCCAGCAGACTGTTGGTTTAAAGAGTCTTATTTAAAGCTACAGACGGGGACTGTCGCTGTCCATGGTGCCAGCGTGAGGACAGCCAATAAACACAAACAATAAACACAAAAGAGGCGCTGAGCATGGAAGAACCAGCCCTAATCTCTGCTCACTGCCAGGTTTAAACCAGTCCTCCAGCCAATTACAGCAGGTTACTTACTCTTGGTGATCTTCTGTAGCCCAAGCACATCCTCGGGCGTTATTACGGCATTTTTGCGCAATTCTTCTTCGGTTGTAACCGGGATGCCCATGTCTGCTGAGTTGCAGCCTTGCTGCACTTTCATGTCAAACAGAAGAGGATTGTTCGTTGCGCGACCTGCCAGAGACTGAAGCTTAAACTGATGCTCTCGGCGTCGTCGCCGCAGGAGCAGATTTGCTTGCGTCGGAGCCTTTGGTTGCGCGCTGGCTAATGCACCGTACAGCAAACAGGCACTGTGCTGCTACAAGAATAACTCATTCTCCGTGCCTCCTCCCCTTCTCGATCCGGTAAAAGATAAAAATCAGCCCTTAGCTCCCTCCCTCTCGCGCTGTAGGCTCATCGGCTCTCTCACAAGCTATTTAATCCAAATCCTGTGGCTTTAAACCGACCAATGGTGCGTGGCTGACCGTCTGCGCGCCTCGTCATCTGCTCATAGAGCAGTGCGCGCATGGCTGGGGTTACGCGTTTCTCACCTCAGTGATGAGTTCTGTGCACAACTTAGATGCAGTCAGAAATAACAGTGTGACAGGAGATTTATATTTTTTATACCTCCAGGAAAAATATCTTGAAATAATTGACCTGATATCATCTGATTGAATAGAACTTCTCTTACATACTCAGATTCAGGCTCTCCATGGATGGAAAAATCCTTTTTTATTTGCCAAATAAATTTTCTATATTCACTGACTACTCACTAAATGTCCATGATTCATTGCTGAGCAGACAGTGAAGAGAGAGAATCCAAAGAGCAAATTTTGCGACTACAAATCAAAACATTTGACTCAGAGGAACAAAAATAGTTTTAATAATACTTATTTAAATAGTTTGATATATTGGAACATGATGGACTTTAAACATAAAATGTGCAAAACCACCGACTAGAATACACTAAGAAAAAGGAAACAGCTGAGTCTTTCTGGTGTAATATATTTTTATTTTTCCATTGGAAAGTTGCTTTCCAGATGCCAGCATCCCTGAGAAAGTGTAAAACACCAATCTTTTGGACAGCCCCATCAATGAGCTGAAACAGGCAAGCCAAAAGATAGTCACATCAGCAAAGGACAGCTCTGCACAACCACCTCCCTCTGGTCACTGCTCTCCTGTAGTCACTGAGGCTTTTGTTTCTGTGGTGAGGAGATAGTGCCTCCCCACTGCCGAGCACACTCACTGCAGGGCATGTGGAGAGCTATGAGCTGTCCATGGTAGTTCTTTGTAAGCAGTGGTATGGTTATCTGCCCCTTTACCCTCTCTAAGATCTATGGATCCCAGGAGAGGAAGAGCGCGATGATGAACAGGCTTATTGGCATCACTCCAGCGCGAAACAAGTAAGCAAATAAATAAAAATAAAATCAAAAATTTGCAGGTATGGTTGCAAAATAGCATTGAAACAAACTAATAAACACAAACTATTAAATCTACTAATCCTCTTTAATCCCCATCACAAACATGATTAATCTAATCTTTCTATGAGGTCTGTAGACAGAGAGCATTGCTACTGTTTTTACCAGCATCACAGTTTCTCTGTATGTCTGTGACAATATTCAGAATTATGGACATACTCCCCCCACCCCCTTAAGAAAAAGCAATAACAATATTCAAAGGCAATTAGCCTGTGTAGCTAAGTGGCCATATAAAGAATATTCCAAGGGATGTTTTGTTTTAGCAGCATGACAAGCCTGAACCCTTGCTATTCTCTCCTGTTAGCCCAGTCTGCTGGACTCTCCTATGCAGTGAACTCGAAGCAGCCCCTGCGGTGTGTCTGCATGTCCCTCACCCTGCGGATGGACTGGATCTGAGGATGATGGGCTCCCCACTCATTCCACTGCTTGTAAGGACCCATTTCGAACACGTACTGGTAGCCACGGTATCCAGGGTACTGGTAGCCGACCCAGCTGTAAGAAGAAGAGGATGAAGAGGTGTGTGTCCTTTTTTTTTTTTAAAAAATTTGATTACAGTTCACATTTTGATGATGAGAAGCCACTTACGTTCCACCGGTCACCTGAATGCTGGCAACACGATCCTGGAAGCCGTAAGACCACAGGCTTGGAATATCCTCATCGCACACTTCCATCTTACGGCCCTCAAAGTTTGTACATTCATACAGGCAGATCTTGTGGTCCTGGGGATCCTGTAAGAGGAGCACATCAGTAAGTACAGTTTCAGGGTTGTTTGTTACCTTCTGATTAAAGCAAATGGCAGAGGGTGAAGTGAAAAATGATGGCAGCTGTGTAACATTGATTGAAGTCCCTCTGAGGGAAAACACTTGTGATTGATTTGAGTTTTTAAAACATCGAAATGAAACACAGAAGCTACTAAAAGCCTTAGTCCAAAAATACTGGAGTGAGCCTACGCAGCACTTTTCTCTGTGCCTGAGGAGGAGAGGATGGATGAATATGAAGTGTAAATGATGGTCAACAAACTAAAATGTAGACTCACAACACACAGAAAAGTTCAGTCTTGGCTTACCATGCGGACAGGCCTGACAGACATGAAGCGGTCACACCTGTAGCTGTTGGACCAGGTGTCCCAGCGGGGGTACTCTCCCTTCTCCAGCATGAACATCTCACCGGTCATGTCCTGCTGCTCATAACCCACCCAGCTATTCAGACAGAGAGACAGATGGATGGACACTTTATTTCAGGAAGATTTGGGGAAAGATGCACCGCTGCTCAAAACATATTAGAAAGGTGACTTACGGTCCACACTCTACCCTGATGGAGCCGATTCTGTCGAAACCCTTCTCACACAGGTTACGGCACTCTCCAAACAGGTCCATCCTACGGCCCTGGAAGTTCTCACATTCGTAGAGGTATATCTGAAAAGCGAAACAAAGCGAAGTTAGCATATTTCACATGCTTAAATTAAGTTTTTATTTTTAGGAAAAATATCATTAAAAGCACCTTGTAATTGCGCAGCCCCATGGCAGAGTGGCTGCCAATGCTGCCTTGAGCACCTGAGTGAGACATGATCAGATCTAAGGAGAAAAAAACAGACAATCACCATTTTCAGATTTAAATTGATGTTTGTAAAAATGTATTTGAGCACAAGGAGTCCTTTTTCTAAAAAGTGCCGCCGTCGAATGCCTTACATGTAGATACGTTAACCGATGTACACAATATTTTTTAGATGTAGCTGCATCACTGAAAACATTTTAAGGCTTGTCAATTCTCATCCATAAAATTATAATCCGTCAGCACCGTCCTGCATATATTTTTTGAGGATAAAGGATTAGATGCGATCGCTTATCTTCCTCATTGATTTTACTTGTGTATTAAAAGTCCAAATTTAAGGTTTTAAAGTAGAGCCAGTCCTTGCGTGATTCTTTCAGTCCAAAGTGTGAGCTGACGAGAAAAGCACATTATTCCTTTTAACATCCTCCGATTCTAAACAGATAGCAAACCTTTGAGTGGAAACTTACAGTCACAAGTGGAGGCTGTAACGGACCGACCTTTGGAGAAAGTGATGGGCACAGGCCCTGTGAGTGGGGATATATATATACATTCACATCCAAACGCAGACTATAGAGGCAGGATTCTGACTCCTCATTGGCTGTGAGCTGTTTGGAGTATGGTGTGGGGTCAAAGGTCACGCTGCTTATCTGTGTGCCAACGGTGCTGATTCAGCTGCCCGTTTTGTTGTCCAGCACCATTGTGGAGGGACTGAGGACAGTCACTGCCATCAGCAGAAAGTTTGCTTACTTCTACACACACACACAAACTCAAACAAACAATTAGATTTGAAGTCAATGCTCTCTTGTGTCTCTCTCTCTCATTATAAATCCTTTCTCTAATTTATTTCCTTTCCTCCTGTCATTTTCACCAGATTCTCTTTTGTCCTCCACCTCCATATTCTCTCTCTCTCTCTCTCGCTCTCTCTCTCTCTCTCATAGCAGGCGGTCTAAGCCTTTAAACCCTCTGTGTGTAATGTGCTGACAGCAGGGGATGCATCAATCTCCTTTGTTTAGACAGGCAAGCATTGGATGCACACGCTTTTGCCGTTTATAATGCTGGTTGAGCTGTATCCATACATACTCATAGCATGCAACCCTGCACAGGAGGATCATACTTATACATATTTATACATATATAAACATTGTATATGCTCAGTAGCATACTAATAGGACAGATTATGGAATAAATTCCATCAAACATAACTGTACTATTAGATGACTCAAAGTCAGCACTGTATTTAAAAAATATAATTGTTGTCTTACATTACTATACATAAACAAACCAAATTAACACAGAGAAATGCTTTTCCATTGACATTCATATATTTGGTCTGTTTGCTCAATGAATGTTTTTAGTATTTTTAGAGCAGCGTCAG
>JAVQJX010035172.1:0-16295 GCA_036025115.1 Ambassis agassizii
AGCAGAAAATAAACCTGTGAACATATCTTAGACACCCAGTATTGCTACATCTGGTCAGTCCTGTGTGTGTGTCATTCTGTGCAGCTACACACACCACTACATTCACTCTTTAAAATCCCTCTGCACTGTGCAGGTAGGGATGTGCATCATACTGTGGGGGGAGTCTGTGCGTGCCTTAAACTAAGGCAAAGAAAAGCAGATCACAGATGTTCGTCTTCAGCTCATACACTTCAAACATATTTACAGATGTACAGTGTGTCACTATTAACCTGATTGCAGTGTTTGCTCGACTATATGCTGGGAAACAATCTTCTGTATGTGCTCAGATGAACTTGGTGGCTACGTACTGGGCTGTGGAGGGGATTCTGCAGTGACCCCTGACTATGAGCCTGGAACACATTTAAGAGTCTGACTCTGGTGTGACGGGTGTGCTCGGTGTAGTGGGTGTGGTGGGGCTTATGGCAGCATTTTGGTAGCTTGTACCGTAGCAGATGTTTGGAGACAGGGAGTTGGGGTCTGTGGCTTTGTTTCCGCTTGGAGTCAGGTAGGGTCTGCGCAGTGGTGCTGACAGTGCCTCAGCGGGCTTGGCGCCAAGGATTGATCTGGCCTCGTCCTGTTCCTCCAGGTTGGACATGTCTTTCATCATAGTTTTACGGTAGGAGACAGACAGCTTGTTGGAACCATCAGACATCAAGTTGAAGTGGCGAGCGATGAAGACGAGAGGGAGAGGCAGCATGGCCACTACGATCAGAGTGAAGCACATGCCTAGAGCCCAGGGGGGGTAGCTCTGGAAGCGCTCCTGAGCCTACAGGGACACAGAGAGAGGGTGTGCAGCTTTGAAAGTTGTTCTCTTAATGGTTTATACTTAAAAAAAAAAAAAAAACAACAAACAAACTCAACCCCATCTACCCCGTCTGGTCTGTTGATCAGCCTGTTGATCATGAACCTTGACCTCCTCCCCCCACACAGAAATTTCTCTTTCTCAAATACGACTCATCTAGTCTGTAAGTTCAGTCAGATTTCCACCCAGACTTGTGTGAGCTGTGCCTATCACACAATGCAGTTCCACATATGGCCACATGGGGACATTTTTGAGTGTACTGCAGAAACGGCCTGGTTCAGAAACTAGTTACAGAATTCTCCCATTCATGACAGCTTTGACTGACAGGTGTCCATCACCTCTCCACTCCTCCTCTGTCTATGACAGGCAAAGCCTCATTTTGAAAAAGACCATTACAAAGATTTTGTTTGTTTATTATTTAAATCCATGATGATGCTGATGCACATTTTGTTATTCTGATGGTTGAGGGCAGTTTTGGTCTGTGTCTGCTGACGGGGGCGCTTTAAAACTGAAAAAAATGACCTCAGAGGCTCCAGACTAATTTATATTTGTGCAAATACCAGACAGTGAGGCTGCTGTGCTGAATGCTCGATAAGTAGATATATACAGTGTAGTCGAACTGGACATTAAAATGCTGTTTAGAAAGCACATAATGCATTAGTAATTACTGACCAGCTCTTGAACCCAGGCGTTGTACCCTGGCGGGCTGATGGCCATCTCTATGACAGTGGCTGATATGAGAACGATGAGACATATTGGGGAGACATACTTCCACAGGTAAAAGTATATTATACATGGTCGGAAGCCCAACATGTCCTCCAGGTCCTGCATGAACCTGAGAAGGAGAACGACATTCAGAATTCTGATTTGAGCACAATAGAAAATGCAAATAAATATGCACAATCCTCCAGTTATTCTTACCTTTTAGTGCCGTATATCCAAGCAACGGACAGATTTTCCAAGATGACCACGATGGTGAGAGGCAGGCCGGCTGAGTAGTCATCGAACATGGTGACAAAGTAATTTCCTGAACGCTGCACAAAGAGCAGGCCACAGAGGAAAGCCACAATGCAGCAGCACACTGAAACAAACACAGAGAAGGAGCTCATCAACAATGGACAACAGAACGTTTTTAAGTGGTTTTATTGCCTGTTGCAGTTTTGCATTCAGAGCAACAAAACAAAGTCAGCCCATTCCCAAATGCACTTTAATCCCTTTTAAAGTGCAGAGTAAGGGATTTGACTAATAGCACAGAGTCATGGCAGGTGGAGGCAGTAGGGAGGTGGAGGAGGTGGAGGAGGTGTACCTGTGAAAAGCTCCTTCTGGACTTTGTAGGTGTCTAGGACAGGTGTGGTGATTCCAGTCATGGTACCAATCATGCTGCCCAGACCAAGATTGATCAGCATGAAGAAGAACATGACAGACCACAATGGAGATGCTGGGAAGTGGGTCATGGCTTCTGTGAAGGCGATGAAGGCCAGGCCAGTGCCCTGGACAGCCTGCAGACAGAGAGAGGATGCAGAAGGCAGGGTACTAAATGTAGAATCAGTTGTGTTAATGTGTGCCAAAGACTCACCTTGTTGAGCTCATCCTCCAGTATACACGGCTCCAGGCCCAGCTGGGCGAAGCTCCCCTCTTTCACCGCTTTGATGACCCCGTACATCTCGGCGTAGTCTGTTGTGGTGAGGTGGGAAAAGTTCACATGTGGAGGAATCAGATCGTGACTCAGGACGTTGGAGTTCAGGTATCCCAGGATCTTTTCTGCATTTCTACAGAAAGAAAAAAAAAAAGAACTTAAAGGGATAATTCACCCTAAACTGTGCTATTTATCATGTAGGATTTATTTTCTACCAAATCACATCCAGCTATTGTATCACTCCGCAGGTGTTGAACTTACTCTACAACACACTTTTCATTCATGATGTTGGCTTTGAAGCCAAGCACGGCGAACACCACCAGCGTGGCCAAAATGGAGGTGAAGAAGTTGATGAAGGAGACGAGCACGGCGTCAAAGTGACAGTTGTTGTCTATTTTGTTGTAACTAGAGAAGGCGATGACTCCTCCGAAGCCCAGACCCAGAGCGAAAAAGACCTGAGTGGCTGCTTCCCTCCACACCTGAGGCTCCAGCATCTTCTCCAGCTGAGATGTGAGGACAGGAGTATTATGATTAGAGATTTATAAGCATGAATGGTGGTTTGAAAATGTCTGCAGTCAGTGAGTGAGTCACACCTTGGGAGTAAACATGTGAGCGATACCATCTACTGATCCCTTCAGCATCAAACCTCTGACCAGGAAACAGAACAGCACCACGTACGGGAAAAGAGAGCTAAAGTACATCACCTGTGAGAGAGGAGAGAACAAACACACGTTCAGAAGAGTAACACTTCTCCCAGTTCCGTCTCATCTGTGTCACTACATTACCTTTCCAGAGGAGGCGATTCCTTTGATGACGGCAAGGCAGACAATAATCCAGGCAACAAACAGAGACAGGGTCATTTTGACATTGAGGCCGCCGCTCTCTGCGATGGTGCTGGTCGTGTTCAGAGTCTGGCGATACCAGAAATAGGTCGTGGCCGAGCTCTTCTCGCACTCAGGCTCCACAACTGTGCACCACAGGAGGGGAAAACAGAGGTAGGTGATAATAAGCACGAAAGGGCAGGGAATGTGCATGAAGATAGAGGAGATAAAGAGGATAGAAGGAGAAGAATCCAATACTGAGATTGTTTGCTCAGGGTCAATATCTGGATCCTCGGCTGCTTTACAACTCTCATACGCAAGTGAGCTACACAAGGTCAACTGTGTGTTTTGTATGCAAAGCATGAAGCACCAATTGTCTACCCCTGAGATTTCTTTTTCTCTGTATATATAGCGCTCTCTGTATCTTGGAGGAATGTTATATGCTATGTGTGGCTGAGATTAGACTCTCCAGATTATACTGCAGGATGGTGCACATTTGTCTGCGTAGAGACATTATGAACAAACCATGCAGGCAATAAACACAAGCAGGTCCAAAGAAAGAATATAATATTTTACATTCTGCTGCTGTCCTTCACCATCTCTGCTCCCCGTCTGACTGCCAGCAGCCTCAGCCCTGCTGAGTCATACACAGTGTTTCTTGGCTGGCCCCAGTGGGGTTATGTTATTATCACCATTGATGGAATGAACTCCAGAGGGTTTTAATCTGGATTATATATATATATATGTGAAGTCATGACAGAGCGTTATAAGGAAGTGAAACTAATTTGTCTGGTTTAGTGTGGACACTGAGTTACAGAGGTGCATGACACACAAACATCCTGAGTCCTGTGCATCCTGTGCATTAAAAACAAAGTGTTCTGCACTGGAAACACGGTCTGAAGCTAAAATACATTATTATTGTACTCACTTAAAAACACCATGTTAATGTTGTGTGTACGTTCTCTGTAAGTATTCACTCACTGGCTAGTGTTCCATTCTTTCTGATTGGACAGTCACTCCACGGCAGAGGATACTGGAAGGACTGGAAGAAGTAGAAGATGCTCCAACCAATGATCACATTGTAGTAGAGACCCACAAAGCCACACACCTGAATAGAAAGGATAAGACTTATGGTTATTGGCATTTCTTAGTATTCCTTCTGCAGTGATGTAAGCAGCCAGCATATCTAACATACATACTAACATATAATGTCACCAACACCAACATTTCACTGCAGGATAGCATCTGTGAAGTGAGAATAGTATGCAAATGAGGCAGCGCGCTTCGTGCATGTCCCGTGGTGCTGTCAGTCTGGTGAGCTGCCTTGGCACCAAGGACATTCTGAAGCTAAATAAGGTTGAGGAAAGTATGAATAATTAAAGCATTCTCTTTTCAACAGTGATCTTCTGTGAGATATTTATAGCCATTTCTGCACCAGCTGAGAAACTCCAAAGAAAAGCGACGGCTCACTCTCAAACATGTACATATACTTCCTTTAAAACCAAGACACCGAGCCACATAAAGGCATCCCAAACAGATAAAGATGGATAGATAAGGCATCGTCATAAATCACACAGACAGCGCCGGCTTGTTTTTTTTTTGTTCTAACATTAAGATGATGCACATTCAGCAGCTGTGTTTCTGTCTAACTGCAGGCTTCGACAGCTGTTCCCCCATTACTCCCACCTCAATCCTTTTTATCCATGGTGCTTTCCCACGGTGCCATTTAAGAATTTAACAGCTACACTATAAAGTATTATCAAAGAGCTTGTTGGCTTTGCAGCTGTAAAAGTGACACACGTTTAAAAGTAACCCATCTTTACCATCAGACTTGACATCCCTATGCCACCCAGACGGGGACAGACATAGTTCCAGACGCCGATGCTACCACGTCGGATCTTCTGCCCCACAGCAAGCTCCAGAAAGAAGAGAGGTATACCAATGATGAGGAGGAGGATGAAGTAGGGCACCAAGTAAGCACCTGAGAAACAGGAAGACTTCATGAATTTTTATTTTATACAATGAGACGGATCTGCCATGTGAGCTACAACTTGCAAAACATGACATACTGATTCAGTGAGTTGTAGCTCCATTGACAAATATTCTTTGAAATTCAGTTTCATTTTGATGAAAGTCTAAATTTGTCCTGTTTGCTTATTTGAGAAGAAATAATCAGGATGTATTATATGTGTGATGGGTGAGTCATCATCCCGGATATAAAGACTTATAGCGAGTGAACATGCACTATTAATACATCAAAAGTAGGCATTACATTCAGCGGCGCACACACACACACACACACACACATCTCATAGTGGGTGGGGTAATGAGGCAGAGAGGAGGCAAAAGGCTAAATCAAGAAAGCTAAAATAGGGAGGAAGTTTAATGTAGTGAGGAGCACTGGGCATTTGTCAGGATCCTCAATCCACTCCATCACAGATCATTAAAGGGGGAGCCAGCTTCTACTATAGGTGTGATATACAACAGATGTGACGGGACAATATAGGGAGGAAGGGATGACGAGGAGTGAGAAAAAGAGGAGCCCACACAGCGCTAACTCCCAAACAACACAGACCTTTAATGTGTCTGTAATTGGCTGCCAGACAGCAAATTACACAGTGAAAAATGGCCACAGGCCGCATCACATGGCCTGACTAGACTGGGAGAGGCACTACTGTTAGTACATGATGCGTACATGGGCAATAAATCACTCTATGTATATATGCAGTAAATCAGGCCCAGACAGCAAGGCTGACAGCATGTCTGTTGATCCAGGTGTCTCATCCACAGTGAACACAGATTTACACTGTGTACGCATCCAATTACATACATGAAACCTCTTCACTATACAGTTACATCCTTTTTTACAGAGCTCTGTTCTGTTTACCAGAGTATCAGTTGAGCCCGGCCTGCCCTTCTGCCTGTAGTAATCAATAGTGCAGCTATATTTAGAGCTGGCTGCTTTCTACACAATACAGCTGCTCTCTAGGCAGTTCTGTACTCACTAAAAGGGCCAAGTAGTTTGTGATGGTTGACGTGACGCATGAGAGAGGCCACAAACATCTGAGATCATGCATGTACAAATGAACATGTTGGTCAAAGAAAGAAAATCTGTTGTGTCACATAGGTCTGAGTAATCAATATCATAATCAACCTGCCCTCATATGTAAGTGACAGAATCGATTTGTTTAAAGATAAGGTCGACACATGGCAGGAGGCAGTGCCTAACTTTTTACTCAGGAGGCTGGGATTGACTAGATTGATGCATCCAAATGAAACCTAAGGAAGCCGTCCCCCTTATTTTAAGCCTTCACATAATATAAACAGGATGTTATCCCTATGCAGCAAGTATCATCCTTCTCTTTGTGTGTGTCTAACTCACCTCCACCATTTTTCTGGCACAGGTAAGGGAAGCGCCACACGTTCCCCAGGCCCACAGAGAAGCCCACCTGGGCTAGGATGTACTGCAGTTTACTGTTCCAAGCGGGTCGCTCATCGGCTTCTGGGACCTCTATTTTCGGGACTTTCTTCCCTGCAGCCCCTCCGACGTTCAGGGAGCTGCTCTTATAGTCCAGTGGCTCCTCGTGTGTGAGCAGGTCAGCCACCGACTCTGTGACGTGCTCATGGCTCTGCTCGCGCTGCGTCACCTTGCTGTTTTTAGGCATCTGGGAGGCTGAGGGTTCAGGAGTGGGGTGGGGATGGAGAGACAGAGAGAGAGAGAGAGAGAGAGAGAGCAGGAAGTGGGCGACAAGAGATGAATGGATGGATGCTGGAGAGTGGCAGCTGGATTTCAGTTCTTGGCCTCCGTCCTGCATAAAAAAAAAAGGTCGAAATGAAAATTGTGTTTCAAGGACATGATTAAATTTAGCATGTAATAGTATTCCATTGTTGGACAGGAAGCCCATTTGAACAAAAACTATATCACATTATATCAGCTATATTACTGCTCCCTCATCCTAACTGTGATCCTTAAATAAGACTTCAAAAGGTTGCTGACACAATTATTCCTCTATTTAGTGCTCAGTTAAGCTCATAATAAGACCCTGTAGCACGTGGCAATGTTTCTCTAGAGACATGAAGTTTGCCAACATAAAGACAGGAAACCATTTGTCACACCTGCAAGTTCTGTCAGCAAAAACTCTGCAGGGATTTGAAGAGACTCAAAAAAAAAACCCTCACCACTGCAATGTTTTCAGTTCCAAAATATTCCCAATCCTGCAAATTGTTCTATTTAATTTCCCTGTTCTGCGAAGCTTAACTTTAGTGAAGCTTTTTTCCTCCTGTAAATCCCCTAATCCTCTGAAGCCTGCCAGCAACATCCATCCTCACCCCTCTTTCAGGGAGTGGTTGGTTCAACCCAAACGTAATGGAGGAAGTAAACATGATGCTTTGGATGAAATGCTGTCATGTGTTCTCCTGATCCACATCACAGGGCTCCTGTGTAGGCTCATTACTTATTAAATGAGCTGTTTCCTTTTTATTAACATCTGCCGTCCAACTGGAACACACAACAACAAAGAGGGCTGAATGTTTGACAATAAAAATAATGAACTGCCCACAATTCCAGGTGAAAGGAAACAATAAGACACAGAACAGAAAAAAAAGATATTGTATGTTTCATGTGATGTAACAGCTGTGACGCACAATTACAGTTTTACATCAGAATGAAACAAGCTTTCTCAGCATCAGCAGATACACATACACCTAAAATGTGCCACAAACCTTAGAAAAAACAAGAACGCTACAGGAAAAATGATATCAATAATAATAATAATAATAAAATCCACTCAGCTTTCCTCCCCTGTGCATGTCAAGATGAACCTGTGATGTAATAATCCATGCACAGCCATTCACAAGTCTCCATAATCCTATGTGCATTAACTGTAAACCCCCTCCTCCCCCTAGTACCGCTTTTCTGTCTTGTCATTCAATCCCACACACTACAGTGTCCAAGACACGTAATATCAATCAGCAGCTGCAGCATCTAGCCAACAGGGAGAAATGAAAACACATCCACTCACCCAACCAATAATGCTACAGAAAAGAAATGACAGCAGTTCAGGTGAGCCCAGCTAAGAGTCTGTCAGTGTGGGGTCATTACATGCTGTATAGGAAGGGCTGCAAAAAGCCTTTGCATAAGGTAAACCTTGAACAATGGAGATATTTTTTATATGTGTAGACTTTCTGAACTACAGCAGTCATATCAACCTGGGCATCGTGAACAATTCGGATGACAGCAAAGGATGCAGCAGCAGCATGTATTAGAACAAATATCATCACTCATTGAGATGTGAAGCTATGACTGCACAAAGAGTATGTTCAAACTCCAAAGAGCAACACAGTGCTTCCAGCAAATAGGAATATTTTAGCATCGTAAAAATAATTCAATGTTTTGTTGTTTCTTACATCCATGACACTGTAAACAATAGATCCGGGTGCACTGTGCATCAGTGATAAATGTAGCCTGAGGAGAAGCAGTGTTTAAATGTCCACACTTGTGCATTGATCTGTCCCTGATCCTGTGATAAGATGTCTGAGCCACAGTTGGAAGCCAATCAGCTGTTTCACAAAGAGAAGCATTAAAAGTCTGCCAACTAATCTGCAGTTTACCAACAGCCCATTAGATCTCCAAACTTGGAACAGTGTAAAATCTGAAGCATTCATTTTTTTTTCCCCCCACAACAAAATCCTCAGTCTAAATCTACAACTGAACAGCTGCAGGACGTGGAAAGCTGAAAACACCCTGAGCAATCAACACTACAGCGCACGGATCATTCACTGCGAACACCAGGCCACACATCTGGAGCTGACAGTGAGACAGAGTGAGACAGGTTCAGCTTCCTCTAAGGACTGATGCGTATGACGACTTTTAAACAGAACCAAGGTCACAAACGATCCTTTCTTCAGCTCTGCGTACAAATGCGCACCTTTTACTTTCAAATTACACTTATGCTCATTAAAAAAGAAGGTTTGGTGAGAATTAAAGAGACGACACGGGACGACTCAAACTCTTTTAAAGGAGCCCGTGAACTTCTGTAGAAATGCACATCCTTTATACACAAAAGGGAACAAAGCGGAAGGATTAAAGGAGGAAAAATGTTTATTCTCACCGTTAAATGAGCGATCAGCAATATCCCAGCCTGTTATGTGAACGCAGCTGTCAGAGAGTATCTGGAGACTGAGGCATGAATCCACCCGCCGAGCAGCGCTTGTGAGTGCTTGTGGTACTGACTGACTGAGCGCTCACAGGACAGTGGAGGACGGAGCATCACATGCTGCGCTGCCCACAATTCTCATGCAGGGTGGAGAGTCCGGAGCGCACCGTGACGCACAGAGTATACAGCTCATTATCCACAACGACAATTTATCACCTGCTTCTTTTTCACTTGTTGTTTCAGATCAATCACAGCATCTTTTCAGAGACAGAAAGACACTGAGAGGAAGGAAAAGAGGGGGTGGATTTGTCAAGGTTATCCACTCCTACCTGAGGAAGTGGCTCTCTGACGCAGATTTCGTCACGTTTTTTTTTTCAATTGATAAAAATTTAAGCATGGGCCTGTGACAGAAAAAGGGATGCGAACGAATAGAATAGAATAGAATAGAATAGAAGTACTTTATTAATCCCAAATTGGGAAATTTAGGTGTTACAGATTTATAGTGTAATGCTTGTAATACTAGCAGCTGCATTATTGCTTTGCTTTGCAAGAAAATTAGAACTAAATGGCAGACACAGAGGTTCTGTTCTGTGACAGAGCAGGAGAGAGGCCAGGTGTTCACTATCCAGTGTGAGCTGTGAAGGAGCACACTATACCTGTTTAACTGACGAGTTCCTTTCTTCAGAATAATCCTTTACAATGTGAGAGCATTTGAAAGCACATATGGAAGTTTTGTTTGAAGAAAGATGTTTAACTGTTCAAGCAGAGAAGCTGATGAGTAAGCTGTTTTGCACTGCTCAACAATGAACAGGCATTAATAAATGAACACCTCTCTTAATAAATGAATAATAGGAGAGCAATGACAGGAGGTGGTGGCATGTTAATATTACCCCCTTAGTGTTTTTTGTACACTCTGATAACAGCTTTATCTCCTCCATCACACTGTAAGTCTCGCAACCTGAACTGGGTGGTCCTTTTTCTATTGAGACACTGGACAAGTCTGCCGCACCCAGGGGACCATAAATCATGTGGCATCCAGTCGAATATTCTTTAATACCACCGAGATAGAGGGGGACGATAGTGTCGGGAGGCCATTTTTCATCCTGACCTCATAGATTTATTTTGTCCCCCATCTCTGCCTCATTGGTTACTCCTCCCTGTTTCGTGTTTCATCATGTGATTCCTCATGTTTCTCATGCACATGAGATGAACATGAATATGAACTTCACATGACAGGATGCGGTTCCAACTGTTTCAGCTTACATCTAAATCTCCTCATGTTTCTGATATTTCTATCACACCACAGTTTTGACACACCTCCTTTAGTCTGACAACTGGGAGTGGTTGCCACAGCAACCCCAGGATCATATGACACTTTAGTCTCATCTCTGTGTTCTTCCTCCTGCAGTCCTTCCACAATAAATAGCTCCATCCTTGTCAGGTTCCAAATGGAGGCCTCTGAAGTTTCAGTAACATCCTGTAAGAGACAGAGACAGAGGAGGACGAGTGTTTTCTGTAATAGAAATGATGAGACATCTAAGCAGCTGTATGACACAGACACATCCTCCTTCTGCATCTCTTTACCTCCTCTCAGCTCTCTTCAGCAGTGTAGTTTTCTCACCCCCACATTTGAACCAACTCATCTCATGGAAGACAACAACTGATGGCAATATTTAACACAGTACTGAACACAGGACAGTACTGTAAAATCAAGCTGTCTCTTTCCAATATAACAAACACTCAATTGACCTTGTCCAGTACAGCTCAGCCTCAGTTGCTGCAGGGCATCTGCTAATTGGACAGCGGTGTGCCACTCAGTAACACCCTCACATCATTTCCCAGGGTCTTGTTAAGCCTGCATCAGCAGCCTTGCAGGCCTGTGGGACTGTTGACACAGTAGTGCTGCTGCCCTCTCTGGTTAACAAATGAACCAACAGTCTCTTCAGAGCTGCAGCTTTGCGTTTCCTTCATATACTACACGCCCTGTGTCCTTATACCTGCAGTCGCTGGATATACTTTCAGTGGAAAAACACTGTGACAATTTGTGCACAAACCCCTTGCTTTATGTTTACTCAGCTCCAGATGAAAACTAATGAGACACATAATGCTTTTATTTATAGTTGACACTCTAGTCTGTTTCAGGGGGGTATATTATGTTGATTAAAGCACTTTCTAAACATACTATCATGTACACAATGTCAGTGCCAACTACGTTTATTATTGCCGCTCTCGACCACCCCTATACCAGAAAATATATGAAAGAGTCCCAGTCTCAATGTTAAATTGTGCAGCATAAGCCGGAATGCATTTCTCATAATCCAGGACCACAATCTGCACAGCAAAAGTTACATCACATGACTGAGCCTGCAAAAGGGAGCACAGATGAGAGTACAATCCACTCACAAGGCGTCCTGCCCATTCATTTTATTTACAAACAAAAAAATATCTATATTCACTTTTGCTATTGACTACAATTCAAATGTAGAAAAAGCAGGCCCACCTAAAACAGCAGAACATTGTCTCTCCATATGTGCAGCTCTGCAAGCTATTTGTTGCAAGAAAAAAAATGAAGGTGCAAAATTGTGATGATACAGTGTGACTGTATGCATCCTTCCTGCTACAGTCTGCACTTTGTGAGGACAGCTGTGTGTCATATAGAGCTCTGAGTGAAGACCAGGTGAGGCTAATGGAGTTTTGTTTAGTGACAGTATTCACTCTCAGATTTGAATGTATAAACATTTAATTCATTTTCTTATTTAAGTGCTTGTCTAAATCCCTTTTTCTTGTCATCTCTTTTCTTTTCTCCCTGCTCCATCCCTCTGCAGTCCGTCCTTCCTCCCCGATTTGTTTCCCTCTGTGAATTTCTTTGTATCTCATGGTCCTGGCTGTCTGACGTCAGCATCCCTCCACAGCACGTTTCTCCCCCTCTGCTGTTCACCTTCAGTCGTCACTAACTTCACACTATCTGCCTGCTGTTTTTTTGCAGCTTCTGTTCCTCACACATGCGCTCATGCACACTGCAACTGCACCACCACATCCACCCAGTACTTTTCCCTCAGTCCAGTCTCATTTATATGCCCCCACCCCCCCTCCACCTCCCCCATCCCTCCTTACCTCCCTCCCTCCTGTTTCTCCCCTTCGTGGTTTGCGTTGTCTGGGTCACTCTAAGCTACTAAAAAAAGCTTCCCCCTGTCTCTGTGGTGTTTCTTATCTAGTCCATTATTCTCAGAATAAGCATTTGAATAAACAGAATTATATCTGCAACTTTTCATGCACTGTACACACTGAAAAATCTTTTGTGCATTTCAGTGGGGTTTAAAATAACACTCCTGTCCTTTTGTTTTATCTGTTGAAGCATCCTTTAAGTGTTTCACCATCAGTGCGTGGGGATGTGGTGTAGTTGTGCAGGTGTTCAGACAGAGGAGAAAGTAGGTCAAGCTGGCTGCAACGTATAGTGTGTATTTATTTCAATCAAAATCTGCTGCATGAGGAGCTCATCTGATCTGATGCCATTCATTCGGGTCTTTTAATTCAATTTGAGCACTGTGATTAAAAGACAGGAAACTTTTAGCTCAAACATCCATCTTCCACTAACCTGATGGGACATCACCATGCTGGTTCAGGTTATACATGTAAAAACTGGTCCTTTGGTTGGTCAATGAATCATACAAGCAGATCTGTTACCCAGCATCTGCTCCATATGAAAGCCTAGGTGCAGTGGGTCAGGTCGTGCTGTTCACCTTAATCCGACAGGCAAAAATAGAAACTCATTAAAAGCTGTTTTTTTCTGCCAGCTAATCCTTTGCAGATTTCCCCTTTGACAGATCATTAAAAAAAACCTTTGTGTGCCATTCTGTTTTTGATGGTCATTAACAGATGAAACTCCAGCATGCTGCAAATATATTCTAGGTGTAATATGTTGGTGGATTTGTAGCGGCAGACATGGTGAACATCAGACAAAAATGAGACATGTGTAGGTCTGAATGTGCAGTATATATATATATTTTTTCTCTGACTTGAATATTTTTCAGTGCAATATATTTATTTCTCAACTTGAACACTATATACATGTATGGTATACAGGTATATACAACATATTCATATCTGCAAATAACTCAATGACTCAATGAGTGCGCACAACTGTTTATTTTGTAAATATTCTTATTTTATACCTTAGATCTTTTATTAATCTTTTATACTGCTTTTTTGCACTGAAACTGGTGGTTAATCTCGTTGTACATGCGTATAATGACAATAAAGGCATTCTATTCTATTCTATTCTAAAAGTAACTGAAACCAAACACTGTTCTAGTTTCACTTTCACTGTGAATGCTTGGGGCGTGACTTAACGGTTTAAAACACTGCAACATCTTAATAGCAGCAGCAGACCGTGTGCCCTGCACTTCATCTGAAGACTCTGCACTACATCAACATGGCCAACAAATCTGGTAAGTCACCAAACTTGCAAAATGCACATACTACATATAGATGATAGGAGTAACGGATCACATGCAGCGATTTTATGTAATAATACAATTAGCCTACAATCTAAATACGGTTACACTGTTGAAATCAGTGGATTACACTTGGATAAAACAGGTCACGGTAAAACAGTTTTCTTCGTTGTAGCACAGATCATGTTTACAGCAGATGTCCCACTTTGTCCTGATTGTCTCATGTAGCCTGTATACGTGTATGACGGTGATTCCTCCGGAGTGAGACCTCTTACCGTCAATAGGCTACAAAATCTTTGATCAAAGCTGAAGTTTTTGGGCCATATCACCAAACCGGGCAGAAAGCTGCATGTTGTAAGCTTCGGAGCGAGGATGAGGAGGGAGGCAGGTGTCAAGAATAAAAAAAAAAGAAGAAGAAGAAAAGAAAAAGTCAGCAGCAGGTTGGAGATTAGGTTGTGCTTCCTGAGGACTCTCTATGAAGTGATATTCTCTGACCAGGAGGTGTCGGCAGACATGATGAGGACACACTTAAAGGGATACTAAGTAACTTTTAGTGACGTGGCTCCCCCTACTGTCTCGGAGTACGCTGTCCCTCACTTCTGTAAAGATTCTCAGTCATCCAGATCATTTTCATTCAAATAAAAGGTTGAAACAAGACGTCTGGACTTGTAGAGTTTCCTTGAAGACGTTTCTCTGCTTCTCCAACAAACTTCATCAGTTGTCCCGCACCGTGCATGTTTTCAACCAGCTGATCAGAGTAACATGTACGGGGGTCGAGGGGGTCTTCATTTGTCCTGTAATGTGTCATTTTAACATCTACCGGCTTACGAAGATGATTAATTAACATGAAAATGTTACTTAGTGTGCCTTTAAATGCAGCCTCCCCAGGCTGAGCCTGAAATAACTTGTCAGCATCAATTGACTGAATGAACTAGTTAGCCATTAGCTGCAGCAAACTGTGTCCAAAAATGATGCATTAAAGACTGAAAAAAAGATTAAAAGATTTTTATTGTCAATTCACTCTATGTGTTGGACATACAGATGAACCAAAATACTGTTTCTCTCTCTCTCTCTCTGGCTTATTTTGCTGTAATAAGAAAGTAAAAGTAACCTAAAAATATTCAAATACAATAAAAACACAAGTATAACATAGCCTGGTGGATGAAGCTATTTGATAGTCTGCCCTGAAGGCTTTGGAACCTTCTCCCTGAAGGCAGGAGGCTGAAGTGGGGGTGTGAGGGGTGGAAGTTCTCCTCAACAATGCTGATGGGGTCTTCAGGTGAGGTGGGTGTGGAAGATGTCTGTGAGGGAGAGCAGAGGGACACCGATGATCTTACTGGCTGCATTCACTATTCGGCAGGAGGCAGTGCAGCCTCCATACAGTGATACAGCCAGTGATGATGCTGCCTCTGTACAAGGAGCACATGATGGGCTGCCTCTGTACAAGGAGCACATGATGCACTGTAGCACGATATATAGAGTGCACCTGGAAAACGATAATAGCAGCAGATCATATGGCAAAATGTACAAAATAATTATTGAGCTTTGAGTGTTAAACCCATGCATAACAGGAAGAGAGTTTGACAGACCAACGAGCCAGTGGAAGCTACTGTATGTTAGATCATGAGAATGAGAGAATTACATTCATTCAGTAACTGCTACACATATGAAATCTTTCAGTCTTCCACTGCCACTTGTCAGCTGAATTCATTACAGTTTAACTGATTGTTACTCTCACTCATTCTCCACAGATTCTCTCCTAAGAAACGATGAGGAGCTGAGGATTGTGATGGTGGGGAAGACTGGAATTGGAAAGAGTTCTACTGGAAACACTATTCTGGGACGACAGTGCTTTGAGTCTAAGTGCAGTGCCAGGTCTATAACTATAGACTGTTCTAAAGGCAAAGCTGTGGTGGATGGACAAAAGGTGGCTGTCATTGACACCCCTGGTCTGTTTGACACCAGGTTCGGCATGGAGAGAACAACTAAAGATGTAGGTCAGTGCATCTCTTACAGTTCTCCTGGACCACACATCTTCCTGGTGGTCGTCAGTGTGAGCCGTTTCACCGAAGAGGAAAAGCAGGCGGTGCAGATGATTCAAAAAATCTTTGGTGGAGCTGCAGACAGATACAGCATGGTTCTCTTTACTCATGGTGACCTGCTGGAAGATACCACTATTGAAGAATACCTCAGTGAAAGCCCAGAACTGCAGGAACTTGTGGACAGATGTAACAACCAGTACCATGTCTTTGATAATAAGATGAAGGAGCGCAAGCCTCAGGTCATTCAGCTGCTCAACAAGATCAGACAGATAGTCCAGAAGAACGGAGGAAGCCACTACACCAACGAGATGTACCAAGAGGCTGAGAGGGCCATCGAAGAGGAGAA
>JAVQJX010035203.1:0-10726 GCA_036025115.1 Ambassis agassizii
ACTAACTTTTGATTGGTGCATAGAAACATCATCTTCCAGCTGCACAGACAAAAACAATGATGTAATAAAAGAACCATGAATTATTCAGACTTTGGCAGAAAATAGTTATGTTAAGGTTACACTGCTAGTGCTCACACGCTGAATGTGGAAATGGGGCTCTAATGGCCCCCTTTCTTTTTGAACTTACTGCAGTCATTCAAAGTAAGTGGCACAAGAAGGACAGCTGCTATTAAGATGTGACTGTTTAAGTGAAAGCAGCAGACTTTCTTCTTTGTAAGGACTGCCCAGGGGCCTAAAACCTGACAGAAAAGAAAGTGGGAATGAGTCTGACAGTGGTGATTTTGCTTCTTTGTTATGAGGATGCGTGGCCTCTTAAAAAAGTAAGTTATAAAAAAAAAAATTAGAGCATCCTCTTTCTTCTAATGTGTTGAATGTTTCCAATGTAAACACTGTTAAAAGCTCTCACGCCGAGGCAGTGGCTGTGCAGCGCTCTTCTGCAACAAGGCCTGTTTCTGAGAAGTTAATTGAATTAAAGCAGACAAAAGGCCGCTGGCACCAATAAAGTTTGGGTGAAATGTGAAGCCATGCGATGGTCACACATGCAGTCTTGTGGCCAGTCGAGCATGATTTGCATTTGCATAATGCCTGGGCTGCTGGGCAGGGTCACCATTGCCATGGGTAACAGTGGGTGCTGTGAAGAAATGCTGCTCCGTGTTCAGTGGGTGTATCTCCTCTCTGAGGCAGGGTGTCCTCAACACCATACACACAATAACACACACATGTTTGTGTTACTTGTAAAGACTCTTGTTTGCTTCCCAACAGCTACAAATCCTTACCTTTTTATTCATTTTTTTTCAGTTATCTAAGCTTTATCATTGTTAACCACAACTGCATCCTCTGTAGTAAATAACTTTAACTGCAAGACAAAAGAATGCAGTAAAATCTTGCACACAGCCGCAGAGTTGCTGTGTTGCAACATTTGTCAGCTATAAAAGTGGCGCTGGTGGAATTAGCTTACAACATAAGACGAGGTCTGAAGAAGCCAGTTCATGTTTAGCCAGACTGGCAGTAAAACGAATCTATGCCATACAATTTCACAACAAGTTATTTATACTGCAGAATAAATTTGAATTTAGGCTAAAACTTGGAAAGACATGGCGGCCCTAGGGCCTGTGTTAACAGCTGTCTCAAACACATCTTGGTCAGAGTAAGGGGACGGGTCCTGCTGCCAAACGTGTACACTCTATATCCTATATCTTAAGTTAAAAACGGATGCCAAAATGTTGCTGATGTTCGCTGCACGTTTTCTGCAGGTACTGAGCCTGTAGGTGTTGCCTGATTCCAGTAGTTGGTGTGTGTAAACACAAAGCTGCCCTCTTTGCTACTCCAGGTGCTTACTTATCAGGGGCTTCAACCATCATGGCAGTTAACATTTTGTCTACTTCCTCTCATTCCTCCTGAGTTTTCAACCACACACATCTTAATTCAATTGCACTCATTCACAATGTTTTGCCAAATTACGTTCATTTGCAGTCATTCCAAGATTGTATCCACATGCAGTAAATCTTGTAATTGGGCCTATCATTCTTAATAATCTGCCAGCATCATCCCACACACATTACATGAGTTCACTTTCACATGTGGGGTGTATACTCCCAGAGTCTATGACGCCACTCTTTCTTGGAATTCCACTAAGACACGATAGAACTTTGTGTGCTGCTAAATGATTGGTTAAGTGAATCTCTAAGCACACTGGTTTGTTGCTTGTTTAAAAAAAACTGTCCCCCAGGACTCATCTAAAGCCACATAGCTGTTTACAGTCTGGCTTGTGGCTTTAACCTCTAACCAGGTGGCTCCATAACATTTACATGTTGGATTTTCAACACTTTCCTTGAGTCTGGGGTTTGGAGACAGACCAGCAGGGGGCAGTCAGAGTTGCAATTTGTTGTTTCACAAGCCTTATCTGTATTAAAGCAAAGACTGGCTTTTATGGGATGTTCCTGTGGTTTAATCAGAGATGACAAGTGTGAGGTCATGGCAACATGCGCTTCCAATTTAAACTCATGCCTCCGCTCTATCCCCAGCACACATGGCAGGGAGGAGTACTCACACAGACATTTCAGACACTCCTCTTGGCACCGCGGTTCACGGAGGCCTCACTCATGGCTTAGCACTTTGAGAAGCGATAACAATCGGGCCAGAGAGTGCCGCCCCCCCCCCCTCCAAACCCCCACCACATCCATGTTAAAACCTAAGCACACAACGCAGACTTTGATCCAGTGGAGGGGTTTTAGAGGGGCTTTAGGAAGAATGAATCCTATATGGTTTTGGCTCGGAGCTTCACAGTATAGACACAGTTAGGATCCCTCTATCTGGTTACACAGATGGATTTTCAGCTTCTAACAATGGAATTCTTTGTTTGTGACAGTATCTTCATGAGCGAGGTATATATTATACGTAAAACTATGTGAAACTGGGAGGATCACACTACCAAAGTCGTTTCACTGTGACAAATTGTGACTTTCCAGTCATGTTTAACTTCTCGAATCAGTGTGTGTATATATCCAAGGCCGCAACTGTGTCATTCCCAGCAAAGCAAATACTCCCCTCACTCTTCAAAACCTTGTAAAAGTCGTGTGGAGAGGAGAAAAGCAAACTGCAGCGACATTAATGTTCCATGCTTCTCCAGCTGCACGCTCCGCTTCCTAAAAGTCTGTTGCGCGCTCACGGACAAGTGGCAATGAATCCATCAGGTCCGAGGTGGTTTCCATTAACGGGGTCTCTTTATAAAAAAACAAAGCCAGTTTAGTTGGGAAGAAAAGGAATCTGTTGCAAAGAGGTGACCTCTTCACCTCAGATGTCAACATGTTGTGGTGACAAAAGCAAAAAGTAAACACAAGGACAGAACCAGTTCATTTAGACATTTTAAATAAAAGGAACCTGCTGGATGATGTGACCACAATGGAACTGTATTTATGCACACATTATATCCAGGATTCCACAACATACCAGGCTGTAAATACATTTTTTGGCCACTTTTTGGTTTGTGCATTTGAACAATAATAATTCTGCCTTAAGTAACAAATGCAGTTTTGAGTTAAAAACTCATTGATGTTAAATAAGAAAATTCAGATCTGTGTATCCTCCATATGCATGCTGGGATCTACTAACATCAAAGCAAATCATTAGGCTCCGTGTCTGTCAGTGCTGTTGAGTTCTTCTGCCCCCAAGTGTTCAAAAATCTTATTAAATTCATATTTTAATGAAAATTTGAAAGAAATGGCTCCTCCCCAAAACACCACCATCAATCACAACTTTGCAGTTTTCATGGTAGAAAGTCATTTTGCCGTGATAAGATTCCAGCATCAAACTGTTTTGAGCTTAAACACTGACAAACATTTTTTTTGCAGGGAACAAACATGAGCTCCTGGTATTCTCACTTTCCATGTTATGATCTCCTGACACTGGCTTTCCATAGTGCGTGTGTGCGTTTCCTCTCCCCTTGCTATAACAATGCAGCTCAGGAAATGTGTCAGGATAAGGGCCAGACTGCCAGGCTCTCCTTTTTGGGGAATGCATCCAACTTTTGAGGGACAATAACGCAATATCTTGTTAATCCCAGAAAAGCTCGCTCAGTGTTGGAAGAAAGCTGTGTGATCTGTGTGAGAGGGAATTACTGCCCCAGGTGTCTTCAAAGACAACTCTGCCATGTCCCTCTGGCTGGTGAGTGCTGCTCCAACATGTCATTTAGAACGGTGGGTGGTCAGGGATCGGCTCATGTCGGGAGGGTCAGCCCTGCTTTGGCTCGGAAAACCTGTTTAGTTTAAGTGGCTAAAATGCAGCTTACTTCTACAGAAAATTCTTCTATTGTATTTTGAAGATGGATAAATCATTTCAAAGAGAATGGCAGAAACAGGCTAAGCTATGAAGTGAAAAACAGCAGGAACGGGTCTAATAATCTGAAGGTTTCAGTATGTTTTACGACAATAACAGCTTGATGTAAGACGGTTTGAGTAACCGCTGTTTGTCTTTTCAAAATGACAAAGACATGCCGTCTAATTGTGATTTGTGTGTTTATTTCTCCTCACAAACAGTCTTTGACATCAGCCCGTAGAGCTCTCTGAGACAATAGTAACAACTTTAAAGCATTACAGATTGAAGGTTAATTAGATGCAGCTGATATATGCGCTCTAGATGAAGTCATTTTAATAGTGTCTGCCAGCCACGATGAGGCTGCTGGTGTTTGGTAAACAGGTCCTTGCTGATAAGAAAAAAAGAAAGGAGGCTCAGGATGATGACAGCCTATCACAGATATATATATGTATTTATTTATTATTACCAAAAAAAAAGACAAAAATCTTTTTCAAGTTTGAGCTGCTTTATCTGTTTTGTATAGCAACACAGCTTGACAGCAGAGCATATCCTCACAATACGTTGCTTTTGTGAAATACATGATGAGTTCATGTGCAATATCCAACTGTCCCCTTTCACATAACATAAAACATAAAGACAGAAGAATACTAGGTGATGTATTGATATCGGCACTTGATCTGTATTAAAGATTCCTTAGCATTAAAGACTTACTTTCACCAATCCACTGACTTGACTGTTAGGCTGTTCAGAAAGTTCTGTTTCCTTCTGATCTGTGTTCACTATGAAAAGACATTTTCAGTAAGTCTCTTCTGTGTGGATTTTATTTTATTTTTTTATGGCGAACACTTTGTCTGTTTTTTGACCTTGCTCAAAGACTGTCTGAGCTCTGTCCATTTGCCCACACTTCTTCTCTTCTTCTGTGTCTCTCCTTTTGTCCTGTCCTCTGATGTTGAAGCATCGCTCTCTGAGGTGTCCGGACGGCTAATTACTTTATGGCCCGCACCATAACTTTCACACCGATGACTGTTTTACAAGGGGGCCGTGTGCTCAGCAGTGGAGGCTGGCCCCACATCTGTTAGTGACTCCGAAGCAGCGGTGAAGCTCAGCTGGTTGTCTTTGTGAAAACTGAAAAGCTATTTTAATTAACCTTCAGTTAACCTTCACTTAACCCATAGTAGCTCCTATAAGAAAAAGCTAGACTACCGACCGTCATGTTAAAATAATGGACATACAGTGTGTGCTTAATGGGTGTTCCTGCACTGAAGTGAAGAAAGATGGAGGCAGCAGGACAGTGGAGCTCTTTTCATCACTCTGGCCTGCATGTCTTTTAAGAAGCAGCTGATGATTGCTTAGTGGCCTTTGGTGTTTGAAGCAGATTTATAATTACCCCTCTAAAGGGAGAGTGGTCACTGCGGGTTTCTATGTGTGTGGTGGGTGCCTGTGCAGATAATGATTAAAGGTTAAATAGCTCAACTTTCATCATAATTACATAGATATAATAATATATTATGTATTTATATATATATATATTTTTTATCAACCCTCTGTAACTTTGTGAAATTGTTCTGCACCCAAGATGAGATTTAAAGGTTTTCCTTTTCCAAAGGGACATCCATGTAATCTGAAAATATGAATTTGCAATATTGGAATAGATTTCAAAACCTTATTGCTTGAATTTAGCTTTCTTATGAGAGAACATTACTATAAATTAGGATTGCAGTTTCTTGCTCAGAGTAGCAAATATTTGAACCTGTGCTGAAGGATCCTTTGTCATTCTTTGCGCCTTTGTATGTAAAAAGAAGCTTTGCATTGGATTATAGCTTTTCTTTAAGCATCTCATTGCATATCAGACTGCACTTGGAATTGCCCGATTTGCTAATTTGCCAAAACTGTTTCAATCTGTCCACTTAAGATAGAGCAGTGTCAAAGGATAAAATGAGCTTTCACTTAATTCCTCATGGCTCTCTGCCATGATTTGGAAAAAGAACCTTGGATCAATAGTGGGAGGGGCGAGGGGGTAATAGCAGCATTCATCACGACCACTTTGTTTGGGGCAGAAACAAATGTAATATTTAAACAAATGGGTCTCCAATGCAAATGTTATTATTTGCTATTAGTTAACTTCATTTTTAATGTGTTCTGCAGAAGCTAACTGAGTCTGGAAATGCTCTCCAGATGTCACTTCATATTACAGGAATAATAATGGTCTCTCACAGCGGTCTTGCGCATGCTGAGTGTAACCAGCTGCATGATGTCATTTAGACTCGGCTAAACCTCGGGCCTCTCTTATTGACAGCTGAAACTCATGTAAAATATGGAATAAGGTGAGTGCACTTCATATCAGAGCCTGCGGTGCTGCTGCAGTGAAGCAATTGCTTTCAAGTCTAATGAGGAGGCTTACACAAACTGTACAGTTAGTGCAAGATTTTTAACCTTTCATGCGCCAAGCTTATTTTATTTTCATTTTGACGTTATCAGCTGCTACTTTGCTAAACGATTTGATCAAATTAAGCTAATGAATAGATGCCACCAGCTGTGACCACAACGTCCCCCTGTTAGAACCATGACCGGCCACTTCCCCTCTTATTCTCCCAGGAACAATGACCCTTCACTCCCTCACCTCTTCTCTGCTTTCCTAGAATGGACAACAGACCTGACGTTGCCAGATTGAGACTTGAAACCAGCTCATTGTTTGCCAGGAAGTGTGCATAATATTGTCTGGAACTTCTCTGTCCCTTTGCCACTATTGTGTAATCTTATTTAACAGTGATACATGGAGGTTAATAGTGAGACTCTGCCTTTTGCCTGGTGTGTACAAGCAAAAGCTCTCTCTTATACTCTTGGAGGAGCTGCTTGGAGGAGCAGAGAAACGTCTTCAAGAAAATGACCCGGGTGACTGAGAATGTTCATGATCAGTCAGACTCATTTTCCAACACTTTGCTGGTATTCAGATCCAATGTCGATTTGGAACAGGCTGTGGAAAAGGCTGACTGCAACAAAACACAGGAAGCAGCTAAGAATACAGCGACATATGGCATCAGGCCTATCTTGCAGTGTTTTCACCAAAAAGCCACAGGCTTCCTTTGCTCATTTCTCTAAAAGAAAACAAAGGGAGCTGCAGCAGCACACTACTCTTTATTGTTCTGTAATGATATTTAGCTAACATGACATTCACCATAGCATGGAGCCAAATGTTCTGATTCATTTGTCTGAATTCTTTTAATGAGAAACAACAATTATTTTAGAAGCAGACTTGGCAATAACACCACGGTTTATGTCTGTGTTTCTTTGGAACCATTTATTTCATTTACCCTACACTTTATCTAAAAAGGTAAACTAAACACCCATTTCAGTTTTGGTTTGAAGTCACTGATGTGGTCTTTAGTCTCAGTATTAGCTCGGAGGGTCTGTAGACCATTTCTGATTGGTTTGAGACTGCCAATCTTCATTAGTGCTCTCCTGGCAGCTACAAATGCACAGCACCACTCCACTGAGTCCACTCCAACACACGTGCATTCCCGTTTTTTCCCATATTCATTCGCTCTAGCCCACTTTGAGCTATTTGCATTGGTTTAATCTGGAATAAAATGAGAAGCCATTTAATCTAATGAACCTGCACCACATTGATACAGCTTGATTTTAGAATTTACACATCTTAGATTTCGTTTTTTTTTCTTTCTTAGCTCCATAAGTCCCTTCAAGCCATCCTTCATTTTCTGCATTAAATTGCAGACCCCCCGCCCCCTTTTTTCCATCAATATAAGTGCTTCATTCTTTACCAGACGGCTGTGCCCAACCCATCCCACCTCCGCCCACTTCTGTCTTTTCCCTCTCTTAATCTTTTTTTTTTCTCCTCATGCTCTGAATGGGAGATCCTGCAGCATCCAGAGAAAGGAAGGGGGAGGATGAAGGGATGCTGTAAGACTGTTTAGACCAGAGAGGGGAGGATGCATTTTGGACGATTTTACACTTTATGGGAATTCCCGGTGTCTGAAACTCAAGGAGAATGTACCTTTTCTTGATTCGGATCAAAATCCACCTCTGGACTCTCTCCAGGAGTAACAGCTACAGGTTCTGAAGGACAGGCTGGAGAGGGAGGGAGGACACGGAGCAGGGAGCAGACAGTGATACAGTAGAAGACGTGAGGAGTTTTTCAGGAGAGAATGGGCGGACTCGGCTGGTGCCTTAACACCGTCTTTAGTTGGGCAAAATTTTTCTTCTTCTGCATCTTTCCATTTTGGAAACGGAGGCAAAGCAAGAACAAGGTAGAGTTTGTGTTTTTATTTGAAAGAAGATATTTTTTAGGAGAGCTTGTTAAAGGTTCATACACCTGTGTACTGCATATGTGTGTGTGTTGAACTTTGCTTTAGTGACTCTTACATGGAGCAGAAAGTGTGGCTTGATTGAGAAAAGCATATATAAACGTATTGATGGTGGTGTGGCAGCATAAGACTGTGTCACTGGTCCAGACTGCCTGTGAAGTAGATGGTGCTTAATATATATTTGCTCACAGTATGAGCCGCTTGCTTAATGATTTTTCCTGTAATTGTACAGATATCGGAACAATATTAATTTTAGGAATTTGAAATTTAACCTCTACTCTGGTTTATGACTGGTTTTCTGAAATAAACTGAAGTGATCAAATTTGAGATTCCAAACAATGCAATAATGATTAGCAAACACAGCTTGTAAGCTTGCTAAATAAACACTGTAAACAATACTGTACAGCCCAGTTTACTTATATTATTGACTGATATTAGACATATATCATGTGTATGTTAGTATCAGCATATAATAAATGGTATTTTTTTTATAGAAGATACTGCAGGAAATGATATTTCTCATGGCAATGCTGCAATAAAAATACAGTGACCTCATAGGAGGATATATAAAATGTTGTGATTATAATCTTTTTTGCATGGTGCTGTTCCCAAACATCCTATCATTTCCATCTGGAGTGACCAAATAACAGTGGAAATTGAATATTTATGGGACTGTGACCAGCCTGCCACAGGAGATGTGACAGGCTGAGATAAGCACATCAGGACACACACAAACACCAGGATATTGCCAGTATTGCTTGATATAGCACTTTTGCTAATAGATCTGTGCTGATGAAAAGAGCCATTAATCTTACACATGCTTGGTGTCTTAGTGCACCATGTCCTCTTGTCACTTGACTTCAGTTAGGCATTGAAACAGCTTGGTTAGATTTAGTTGTATCCAGTGGTTGGACTATTGACCAAATAGGAGGTTTTCTCATGTGGATGTTTTGATATTGATGGAGCCCCCGGTGGGGCCAGATTTTGCTACATTGGCCTGCAAATAGAGTGCAGCAGAGAGGATGTATTTTTGTACACAGACCTGAGAGTTAGCATCGCTTGACGCCTTTTTTAAAATCCATGAAAAAAAAATATGACCGGACTATTTTGTGTCATAGGACCAAAGCATGAAGGTCTTGTAGCTTAATTTGAGCCATTTTAAACAAAAAGCTTGTAGGGCTCATTAAAGCAACAGCAGGTGAAGTTCACGGTCTCCTTGGTTGCATAGCTCTCTGTTACTGCCAATATAATACCCAGACCAAAACTAAGGTTTATGCAGTTCCTAAGGTCACTCTCTCATGAACTGGCAGTGGAGCACATCACCAGTCAGGGCGCTGTCGTCTGGACACACACATACACATACTGTATCGTCTATTTTGGAATCGTGAGATTTTATGTGAAAGATAAGTAACCTCTGTGACTCTTACACAGAGGTGTGAGCAAATGGTCACAAATGCAGCTCCCACAGGGTAATGATAGTGAGAGTCAGCAACAGTTTGTAGACTCTGATCAGTAGCAGCTGTGCAGTCTGAGCAGCATTTGATTTTTTAAAAATAATGATTGGATGTCACCACCTAACTCGCATATGTCTGAGAAGGACTGTGTCACTAGGGAAAAAAATATATTATCATACCTTGTATAAATTTGAAGCTATACATGTCCATGTCTAATGCCCTCTAATGACGTTTCTTCAAAGAGCAGGCCTGACCGCCCTTCACTCCATGTTCTTTCAGCACTGTTATTGTTGCTTCCATGGGTCAGTATGTTCTGGTGCTGGGCGGACAGCCCTTCCTCTCAGCAACAGAAAGAACAGAGGAAAAACGTGCACACACATGTGAGTGTTGTACAAAGGGAGGGCGCCGGGTCTTGTATTGTTTTCAGCAGATGGGAGACACAGGGGTGGGAAAGGGTGTGTGCACCTATATGTGTGTGTGTGTGTGTGTGTTGGGGGCCTGCTGGAGTGTGTTCTTCCTCTGTCTGTCAACAAGTGAGCTCTCCTCATGTGGCAGGTTCTAGGATGTCAGCCAAGATGACAGAACACGCCCCTTCGCTGTTTACACATTGACTCTCCCCTTATCTATCTGCTTATCTATCTATACACTTATCTGTTAATCTATTTGCTACAGATCCATGTTTATCTGTTTTGGACGTTTTTTTTTTCCTGATTGACAGTTTTATCTTATCTGCAGTCTTGGCCATACTAAAGCCATTGTAACAGGAAGTACAGCTTTGATCCCTCTCTGCTGTTTACCCATCTTTTCTTGGTTCAAGGACAGTGACCTGACACTGGCTGATATGAATGAAACGCCTCACTGTCCATCTCTCAGCTGTCATTTACAAAAGAAGACTGAATGGTCAAGGTTAAAGAGGTACTATAAGAAATCCCTTTGAGTGATCTGATTAGCTTTGGAAACATGCCCACCCTCCCTTTTCTACATTACACACACACACACACACACACACACACACACACACACACACACACACACACACACACACACACACACACACACACACACACACACACACAC
>JAVQJX010035260.1:0-11248 GCA_036025115.1 Ambassis agassizii
ATGAACAAATATAACAAACAAATAACTATATTAAGTATGTATTTAAGTATAAACAAAACCACTTGTTATAAAAATGAGAATTGCAGAATAAAATCTACTTAAATACTTTCCAACTGGTCTAATCTATATGTGTTAACACAGATGCCTCTTCCAGACATAACTATATATATATATTTTTTTTACAGGCTCCAGTTAACTGAGGTCTGTAAACAAGCAAATGAATCAGCTGAGCCACATTTCAGGTCGTCTCCACTGACTTTTTTTTGTCGGCTAATTCAAATTAGCGTAGCAGATGTTAGCTGAGCAGGTTTATGTGTCTAACTCTGGTATTCTCTTTAATGATAGCACCGTATTTGTTGTTGCCACGTTGTTGTTGTTGTTATCGTAGAGGTTTTTTGGTGAGACATGTGATGCAGTCTTTCCATTAGCCATTAGCCCATTAGCCCGTTAGCGCTCAGGCTGTTGGAACAGCTTGAACGTGTGATGCTAATGCTTCAGGGATCCAACCCAAACTGGAGCTTTTGGCAAAAGGCCAAACAGGAGGAGCGCTGCAACAACTTCCTGTAGGCTACCTATAGCCCTTTCCCCTCCTCGCTCTCCCTCACTTTCATATTATCACCTCACATTGTTTTGTCTCGTTTGTCTGCTCTGAATTCTTATAAGATTCGGGTGCTTTAGCATCTTTAAGCTACACTTTTCATTGGAGGAGCAGCTCTGTTTTACCCCCCCCCCCCCCCTTCTCTCTCTGCCATATGTTAGTAAACAAGACTAATGAACATGTCTATCCAAATGTGGTGGAGGCATTTTTCTCCTTCAATTCACTCGCCGTTGCCCACTGCAGTTTATCCCCGGTTTGTTTCCGAGCATTTCTCATAAAAGTGATTTATCAAAAACACTTAATACCGAACTGCCGATGTTTCATCCTGAATGATTCCAGAGGCTGCTGAAGCTGGTGGTTTTTATGGCTCAGGCTGAAAAGGGTACCTCTCGGGGGCATGTTGTGTTAGCTTCTTGTAAAGTAGTAAGACACACAAACACACACGCACACTAACATAATGCCATTGACTGGGGATGGGCGGCAGAGAAATGTCAGGAGGGATAGAGGTCATTGCCTTCCAAAGGGATAAACACACATTCCACATGCCTCCCCACTGTGTTATCATTTACTGCCCTATCGGACACGTTTTGCCGCCTCTGAATGTATTTATATTTATAAACATATTCTTTATTTATTTTCTCTGAGGCCACTGCACCGAGGAAATGACACTGAAATCTAACATTTGGAGAGCCATCGTGACTGCCAGGATGCAATTTGTGTTCTATCTCCGTGGAAAAAAGGGGGCCGTGATGCCCTGGGGCGGCCATTTCGTTCCCTGCAGTGACATTTTTAACAGGGTGCCTGCAGGACACTGGGACGCAGCCTGAGCCACGCGCGCTCCTCGTCATGGCAGACGGCCTGCGCACCGTGCCGTGGACACACTGACTGTCTTTTGCCTGACTCTATGCTGAAAGAAAAGGCTACGAGTGCAGCAGAGAATCCTTAAAAAGGATTCACAGGTCACTTTTGTTGCTGTTTATAACTTTCATTAGAAGTTTTCAGGATAAAAAATGAGCAGATATCCTTGGCTTCTTTGAGACACTTTTATCCGTCACCTTGCCGCGCTTTCACACCTCCATCAGCAACTTTAATGGCTGCTTCCTTTCATTAACAATGATATATACCAGTTTTGTGTGAGTTCCCTGTTCCTGCCCATATTTATCAAAGCAACATTAGGAGTGTATCAGCATCAATTTGCCATCATGAAGCATGGAGGCTGCATTCCACTCATGTGTGACCATTATACTAATGAGGTTAATGGTTCAGCTGTGCTTACCATAAGATGGATGCCCCCCAGTGGAACCTGCGCCTTTGTGTGTGTGTGTGTGTGTGTGTGTGTCTGCTTTTGAGGTACAAAGAAGGTATTTTTTTTTCCTCCTCCTGACAAACGGCATCATGACATTTCCTCACACACACAACATGGCTGTCTCCATCGTCCAGAATTATCTTTGAACTTTACAAACTAATGTGATGAACTGATGACTTCTTGTAGGCTATTACGAGAGGGCGAATTACCGGGGTCTATTTTTTGCTAATTACAAATGGTAAAACCAGTGAAGCCTTTTATAAGTTAGGATAGTGTTTATGCCCTGCCACATGCTATTCAGTCTAAAAGTGAAACAGGATTGAACCATTTCTTTAACAGATGTTGTGTCCCAGGCATCTGCATTGTGTGTGAGGAGCGACTCCTGCTAACACAAACCAGCTGATTCAACTTATTGATTTTGACCTAAAAAATTATGAGTGTTCATATTTTTGTGTGTTTCTTAATTTAAATTGGGTGTCTTGGACCAACACTTGTTTACACACAACCCCAAAACCACAGTATTGCTTCTTAATTAGATTTACAGGATATTAAAAACACAGTAGGTGCTCCTAAACGATGATCATTGGAGACAGCGTTGAAATAGCAGGCAGTCATACGTCTTTTTTTTTTATATTGTTAGACGAACCGTAACAATATCTGTTTTTGTTTTTATAAATGTTTTCAATTATCATCACCAATCTCACAGAGAAATATGAAGAAAAAAACGTCAAATTAAGGCAAATTTGCAAAATACATGCTGCTGACTGTTCTCAGTTTTATCATTTTCCGAATGGTGCTTTAATGAACAAAATGAAGTTGGCCTCATTTACTGTTAATGCAGTCAAATGCTTTTTCTCAGTGGGTGCTACCCAATAAGCTGAGGGGAGGAAGGGGCACTGGGTCTCTGGAGGGGCACAGCTTTAATTGGATGATCTGAAAGTCCTTTTTTCCCTCCAATTCCAAATGTAAACAAGGCATGTCATGGCACATCTAACACCAAATGAAGAAACCTCATGAAAATGCCTCTCAGAAGTTTAACACTAGTCTTTTATTTTGTATGGTAACACAAAAAATGTGAGGCGAGACTCTGATCGTCAGACTGAACCACTTCTGTGAGTCTCTGCTTTATACTTCTGGATGAAACAAGGCTGCAGCTAATGATGATTTTTACTAAATAATTAACACTATAATGTTTTTAGTTTCAACTATAAAATGCACAAAAAACAGTAAAAAATGAATATAAACTCTCATAGAATTTATCCCTTAGAATAAAAAAAAGGAGATCAATCAGCAGAAGAAATAGTTGGATGAAATGAATAGTTTTGCATTTTAAAAGTAAATGTGATGTCTTGACTTTAGCTTTCCAGCTGTATCTCATGGAGGACTGGATACTGTGCAGTATTTTTCTCTTCATTTCATGCAGATTAAGCAGTTGATTTGGCGTGACAGCCATGAATCACAGTTTGGGTCAAAGACACAGTGAAAGAGATGATGGAGCTGATTTAAAGTCCTACTTCTGTGGATGATCCAGCTGCACACAGTCCTTACAGAAACAGGGCAACAATGTCAGTTATCACATATAAATACAGGGTATACCTGTTTGCAGTGTTTCCTGAGCAGCTGACGGTCTGCAGAAAACCCAATATTTCACTGAGGGAAACAACAAATGTCTCCTGTGCTGTTGCGTTGCACTGCTTGTCTGCATATGGGTGATAATATTGGGCCTTTAGGTTTGTTTCCCAATGCCTCAGCGAATGTGTTGAGGAGCTGAGCTAAAGAGTGCTGAGGCAGGGAGTTAGCTTAGCCGACCCTTGGGCCTTTAAAGCTGCTGAGCACAGCACAGCACTTTGCACACACACACACACAGCCCTGATAGCACATAAAAAGTTTTCAACCCTTGAAAACACTCGTGTATGCACAGCTTTATCTCAGCTGAGTAATTTAACAAGACTTATATCAACGTCTCAAGGATGTGAAATATGCAATCGACAGACATCCAATTGTACAGGAAGAAAAGTGTTCCATAAAGTTCATGCTGGTGCCTGTTTTATTGGCTGTTTTAGGATCAGTGAAACTCATAGCCAATGGGAGCGCCTGAACACAGACGGCATATTAATTCATCGCTATTCGTTAGGACCTCCGCATGTGCTAAAGATGGTAATCTTAAGTAATTTGTTAGTGCTGCATCGGCGCTTTGACTTTTTAGAGAGCTGCTTGACAGCAGCGTTAGCCCCTGGGCTCCCGTCAGTGAAAAAAAAAAAAAAAACGATGCTCCAATTTGCAATTCATACACATTGGGGGAAATGTTTAATTCCATGGCCGTTATTCAACTCAGTTCATTAATTAAAGAAAAAACGCTACCATTCTCTCCTCTGCTTTCCCGCCATCTTTTTTGATGAGCTTTCTTCAGGAGTAATTGAGTCCGTTAATTAGACAGAATTAGGCTCTAATTATTCCAAAGGCCCAGTGCCGGGGGAGAGAAGAAACCAAATGTGCCATATTTCACCGCCTTGCCACTCCAACAGCTCCCACAGAATCCCCTTTAACTCTCTTTGATGTCCCTTACACCGCCGGTTTCACAGGAAATGGATTAGATATCAGGCCTCTTAATTCTGCCGCTCTGCTCAACAGGAGAGCTCTTTTGACATTTGTGCTCACTTCTGCCTGATTTCAAGCCTGTGCTGCAGTAAATGCATTTCATTACAATGAGGTGTTTTATTTTCTGCGGCTCAGTCTTTATGTTATATTAAAAGGGGACGGGCATCCGTCTTGTTTATGTCCTCCCTCAGCCTCTCAGTCAGTGGCAGTCCTTTGCTATATCGCATTTTTATGGCCTTATACCTTAAAACATCTTTTTGTCACGCTGAGCCGTGGATTTAAAGATACTGAATGAATCCTCAGCAGCAATATCACTGAAAACACGAACTCTCTATGTATCTAACACATCACTGCTGTGACCTTTCAGCAAACAAATATACTGTACGCTTATTCAGTTTTTTTGAAAGACTGAAATCCTGCATGAAGTTTCAAACAAAACAACTGACTCCGTTTACATAGAGGTACAGTTTATATGATCAATGTACCTACTTAGATTTAAGCTGCTAATTTGCTAATCAAACAAACAAACCACAGGAAGGAGACAAAACATTTTTCATCAATGAAATAATACATATTTGGCCATTTTTAAAAAAAATCAAAATAAATTTAGTATTTAAACAGCTGACATGTGAAGTCTGCAAACTGTAGCTGTTAGAGCTAATTTGCTATGGAAGCAGCTAGCAGGTTAGCTCGTCCATGATGTGGGAAAAGAAGGTAAAACCTGTCTTTTCAGCAGCCATTTTTATTCTCAGAGGATCCAAAGAGTAATGCAGCAACTTTTTTAGCTTTTTTTGTTCACTGGTTTTCATGGTATCTTGATGGTAAAGATCAAGGAAAGGTTGTATTCGGTTTTTGTTTTCGGGTTGAGTCCGCTTTAGGCAGCACTACTCTGTTACTTCTATGTCAACACAGTATTAGATACAAAATATTTATTTATAATCTAGCAGAATGTGGTCTAAAATAAAATGCCTTCAAATTCTGAGATTAAATCCAGAACTCTTACAACATCTTCACCTTCTTATACAATTATTGATTTCTAATAAAATCAAAGATACAGACATCATAATCTCCTCTCCCCTCCCTCCTGTGTTAATCTAAGCAATTCTTTATTAATAGTGTAATATTGTCTCCAGTTTCTACTCATTTAGAGGACACCAAAAACAGCCAGCACACACACACACACACACACACACACACACACACACACACACACACACACACACACACACACACACACAGCTGCTTTCTCGTGCAGATGTTGAATTGGACAGACCACCCTGAAAGCATCGGGGCATACAGGACCGCGAGCCTCACCGCCGCCAAACCTGCTGTGATGGATCGACCTGCTCTCATGCCAACTATGAGAGGCGGCTCGCTCTCATTGGTCGAGCTCCAAGCGTTAATGGTTGTTCCCAGATTGTAGCACGAAAAGGCCCTTTAGCTGCTCTCATAAATATGTTAAAGAGGTAAAAGGGAGGGTGCAGGACAGAACAATATTACATGATGTCTTTATATGAATGAGTTTTCATATAGACAGGACACTTTTGAAGCAGAGAGGACCTTCAAGCAATAGGACTGTATCACTGTATCATCTTATTGTCACAGAAAACTGACCCTGACTAACTCTATGCGACAGTGAAATTTGCCAGCTTGGGATCAATAAAGTACTCTATTCTATTTAAAAATTATAGAATCCTGAATCAGTGACGCTTGTATGTGCTTCAGCCTCCTTATGTTCAAGGGTAAAACTGTCGCCCAGTATGAAATCAGCCATAAACCAAGCATTGTTCAGGGGTATTTTCTTCTATTTTCAGATGCCAGATGCTGCATGTTATATGAAATACCCTCGTCGTATTTTTCACAGTGACAGCGACCATAGCTTACTCTAAGGGGGACTGGGGTTAGTTTATCCTCAACTGGTGTATTACTCTTTGAATGTCTCTAAGTTAAACTGCCGGTGACAGCTTATCAGTCAATGTAATGCACAATGCCTCTATGTGTGCAGGGCGCCGGAGTAATTCAATATCCCTATATGATTCAAGGCAAAAAGAGGGAGGAAGAAAAAAAAAAAGAGATTTATGTCTCCAACAGTGGCGAGGGACATTAATGTTGGTGGAGTCTGAACTTCCCGCAAGAAAAATCTATCCCAGACATCAGTCTTCTACTTGTAATTTATTCTAATATTAAATTGTGTTTACCAGCAAAGACAAATGGAGACATGCAAATCTGTGGGAGAACAGGGATAAGGGAATAAGGACGGTAAATAATATAAACTCCCCCCCCCCCTCTTCATGCTGGATGCTCTTCTGTTTTGTGCGATTTCTTGTTTGAGGACATACAATTTCTCATTCCTCTGTGAAGTTGCCCCTGGTTATTCCTCTATGTTTGTGCAGGATTCTCTTTTGTTTTTTCACCTCAGCTGAGGCCGCGCTCTCTCACAAGTGGGCCGATCTCCGCGTCAGCCATGAAATCCCAGCGCCACGACCTCTGCCCCCGCGGCTAAGCCCCCCTCTCCCCCAACCACCAGGCCTGATAATAAACATGAGGTATCAGGCAGCACATCACTATGGGTTTCATGCGTGTTGATGTTGTTGGTGCATGCCTGCACAACCTCACATTTCTCTGTTCTGCTTCATGTAATCCGATTCAAAACTTTGCATGTACATCCACCGAAAAACCGACGGAGGACTGAAATAGAGCTCAGAGGCCGTCACACGGCACAGCAGACTTCTCTCCATCGCCTCCAAACGTGGATTTTTCACATTTTTTTCTTATCCACAGCATCTCTGAGTTTATGAGCTGGGTCAGGACGGTTGGTCTCACTGGGGCGACCTCGTCCCCTCTCACGATTTCTGACTCACTCGCGCTCGTTTGAAAAGCTGCACCTGTTTCACCACATGTATGAACATAAAGGCCTGATTATCTATTAATACACACGATGCCTGCGTTATTGGAATTGTAGTGCAGCATTACAACAGGCAGCAGGAGGTTTTTATTGACTGGCTTGCACTTGTTTGTTGATGATAATCTCTTAAAGCTTTATGTTGTTGTTGCTCTATTAATAGTTGATAAATCATTTTGTTTCCTGAATGGAATAGTATAATGTTTTTTTTTATTATAACAACAAACTGTTTTCCTTCATTAAATAAAGGTTGTGATGCTTCAATATTTTCACCACCACATGAATAGAGGGAGTTCATGATGAGTTTATTGCAACATCTTTGGATAAAAATGTCCATCAGATTCATTTTCATCTGACCTGAATCACTGGTTCACATCTTTGATGATGCCAAATGTCTGTATAGATATCCACTTACCCACCATTTTTTGTGTGTTAGTGCACAAAGGAAAACTTCCTGAACACGTCATTTCCTGTGTTATCACTTTGTGTTTAGCGTGTCTGATTTTGCAGCAGCAGCAATAGGAATCTGTTTAATGTCATGAATCGAACCCTGTTTTTTAACACCAAACTTTAAACTGCAGTTTTGCTGCTTAAGCCTGGCCATGAGTGAAAGAAAAACAGTCAGCAGTGCACAGATTAAATGTTAAAATGCAGATTAAAGGTCACTTGTTGTATACATATACATGTTATCGCATGATATCACTTTGGAATACATCACTCCACTATTTTAAAGTACTATAACTGGAGGATTGTTCAGTCTGTTATGTCGCATGAACGTGCACAAAATTTAAAGATGCTTTAACAGATAACCAGAAAAATATACAAGACAAGACCGTTATCATTTTAGGAAGTGTTTGAAACTGTGAAATCTGCAGGATGATGAAGGTGAAGGTACGACACATGTTTATGATTATGCTAATACAGAAATATTTCCCATGTACGTTATCTTTATGCTACCTGTGATCGTAACACCTGATGTCATCTGATCATGTGACCAATGATGGGATGGGGATGGTGGGGGTCCATGCAGTTCCCGTCTTTTTTGCTGTTCACTGTCATTTTGGTTTTTATTATTAATCGTGATTGGATTTGTCATTTAAAAACTTCTGGTTAAAGTTAGGTATTTACAAAATAGTTTGGTTAAAAAAACACATCAAATTTGTAGCATAAAACAGGTTTTAATGCAGTTACCATTTTGACAACTCACCATCCCCATGAAGAAGTGAAAACTTATATAATTAAAACCATATATGTATATATGACCCACTTTTAAAGATTCTAATGGCAGGTACATCCCATAAGTCATCTCTAAATCTCCTCTGATTTAAACCTGAAAACGTGAAACTCCTCTGACACAGTGGGATAAATGAACGACTTTGAGGTAGTGTATCTACACACAGACACACACCACCCACTCAGTTAGTATGCAGGTGTTTGTAAGCACAGCAACATAAGCTGTGCGCTTCCCCTCAGCAGCTGATGAAACACAGTCAGCCACCACTTAGAGTCAGCAATGAACTCCACATAATCAGATTAGCTAGCTTCCCTTATCTAAACATCTACAAGTGTTACTGACCTAACCTAATGCCACCTTATAGCCTGAGAAAAATCAACACCCAGGCTCATGTTCTTTAAAGTGGCCATTGTCCATTTACAGCCCATTTAAAATAATCGTGGTTAATACGCGTTGTTTCTAAAGGACTTTTTGGAGAGCATGCCTGGAAGGAAAGCGGATACACTCGTAATCCAGCAGCTACAGAAGCATCATTAATTCTCTTAATGAATCTGTAACCTTAGAGCTGGTAACCTGTGAACTTGTCATCCTGGACACACATTTTGTGGTGAATCGCACACAAAAAAAATACTGCAGGCTTATCTGTCATTTGTAAGGAACTGGCAGTGGAGCAGCTTTGTTTTCAGGAGGGATATGAGCGCGGTGCGGTCACGCCCGTTAGTGAAGGCATTAGCAGAGCGGTGCGGCCGGGCCGCTTCCTGCCACGCAGGGTTACGGTGTCACGCCTTGAGCTCTGATTGAGTTACAGTCCAGAGAGAGAAGGTCACGGTGCCTCTCCAGCACGTCTGCCACTCACATTTACTCCGACTCCAGAGGTACAAACAGCCTCATATGTGGAAATAACACACACAGCTCGCAGTCCCTCAAGGAAACCTGAGGTCATTTGAAACTGCTGTGTGTGTGTATAGGTTGTTTGTTTGCGGGTGTTGAAGAGTGACGCCATGTTGCTGGGCATCTGACCTCAATACATTTGACTAAAATGTACCTCAACTGTACTGCATATTTATTAATCATCAATCAATTATATATTTATTAGTTAGTTATTCTTACCTGTACATATAGAAAGCGCTCGTAATGTAGGTTGAAGTGTCTTGCTCAGGGACACGTGGTCATGGTGGGGATTGAACCGGCAACCGTTTGATCTGAGTTAATCTTAGCTATGGAAAATCTGTGTTTTAATGGACAAACCTTCATCAGTGGATCCTGTAGCTTCTTCTTGAGTAACAACAGCTGGATTCAAATTATTTTGTATATCTGACATCTCTTGAAAGCAACTCATTTAGGAACTATGTAGATTTATAGGATATCTGTAGAGTATCAATGAAGTGAATGGTTGAGAACCTGGTCTAACAATGTGTTTTTCCTTAATGCACATACAGGTGCACCACTTTTGATGCTAAAAAACTTAAATGCACCTTGGAAGCGCTCTTCTGTGGACGTTCTGATCAGTTTCTCTGTTACTGTCTTTGTCAAATCTCTTTAATTCTTTGTGGGAATCTCTTCAAAGTTGGCACACATTCCCAGTCAGAGATAAACAGAGGATTTTAGAGATGTAGGGAAGTAATTTTATATCCAAAAGGTCAAAGGTCAGCTTCTTAAATTCAGCCAGTAGCATCACATTTCTGTCCCCTTCACTTCCTGTCTCTCTCCACTGGTGTCCATTAATTAAGGGTTAAAATTTGCTGTTGAAATAAAGTCATCACAGTATCAAACACAAACTATTGTTTTTATTACAAATATTTTTCATGTATGCACATCAAATATATGAAACTGAAAGCAGGTTTGGGAAAGATTCAAACCAGCAAATGATTCTACAATTTATTGATTCAGCATCAGTAAATTTTATGTGTTTGGCAACAGTTTGCCCTGCTGTAGCAAGAGCACAACTCTTACATGTTACATGGCGCATCCATACAAACAACAAAACAATAACAAATAACTTTTTTTCATCCAGACAATCTACGGTTTTAGGAAATACACTGTATAAAGGTGATTATTATTGATAAATTCACTGGTCCCAAGTCGCAAAAACTGCAGTTTGTCAAATGGCCACTTGAGGCTGCCTCCAATAAAGAGTCAATCACCATAGACATCCCTGAAAAACGTAACTTTATAGCAGAAATAAACTTACATTGTTCACGACAACTGTATAGATAATTAGATAATTCACTAATCTGTACTATATCAAAGCTTAAACTTAGGTGTTTGTTTATGCAGTTCACACTGATGTTTAGCTGCTGCAGCTGTGTTCTGCTGCTTTGCCCATATTTGGATTAACTAGGAGATTAGGTGGATTTTGACAAGATGGCGTCAGCTGAAAATTTCCACACTGAGCTTTAAAACAATAGTGTGATGTCACAGAGGATTCATTCTTTTCTTTTTTTTTACTTACAGTCAATCATCCAAAGCAACCAATAAAAACAGCATTTAACTTTCTTTCTTTTCCACAGTTTATTTATTGAGTTTATTTGTCAAGCCAAACATGAAAATTTACATGGTAAATCCTGACTTCAGCAAACAATACTTTATTCCACTGACAGCCATGGCATC
>JAVQJX010035290.1:0-13127 GCA_036025115.1 Ambassis agassizii
CTATCCAGCAGCATGTGTCCTCATTTTCTGATGCTCTTACTAATATTTGTATTTGTATTTTTTTTTATATTTGAACAGATGATGAGTTGGTTGTCAACCCTAAAGTTTTCCCTCAAGTCAGTCTTGGGGATATTATTGAGATTGCACATCCTACAGATGAATACAGGTATACAGACATAGGGTTGAGCAGATCAGTTTCCCATTGCTGCCCATCTCATAATGACAATGTGTCCTTTCAAATCCACAGTCCGCTCCTGGTGCAGGTGAAGAGTCTAAAGGAGGACCTGCAGAAAGGTACATGATCTTGTACACGCAAAGTTTCATCTAGGATAACACAAACATAAGGCTTAGTCTGCCTTGTGCATCAGTTTCACTTAGACCAAGGCAGGATTTTATGAACTGTTAAGTGAATAATTGGCAGCACAGGCTTTTGAAATGTTAGTTTCAGCTCCCGAGATCTCTGAATGCGTTTACTGATCATGTTGATAATAAAAGCACCCCACAATCTATTATGATCCATTGATTTTATTGTGTTTATGCTTGATGGATATCTTGTTCTTACACAGAGACGATCAGTGTGGACCAGACTGTAGCACAAGCCTTCAAGCTGCGTGCTTATCAGGATGTTATTGTTAACATCGTTGACCCAAAGGTATGTCTGTTGTGAGCATGATGCTCCAGCTCCTCTTGTGACTGGAACAGAATCCTTCATAGCGTTTTTTTTTCTTCCTCACAGGAGGTGACACTAGACCTGGTAGAACTAACATTCAAGGACCAGTACATAGGCAGAGGAGACATGTGGAGGCTGAAGAAGAGCCTGGTGAGCCGCGTGAACGTTTAGTCTCAGTGTATTTCGGAGCACATAACTGAAGTGTTGTTTATTTCAGGTCAGCACATGTGCTTATGTGACCCAGAAGGTGGAGTTTGCAGGAATCAGGTATGTTATAATATATATTATATACCATAAGCAAGTGCAGTATGTGTAAAGTTTATGGACAAAGGGGCCAATTATGCTGCTGCTCATGGCAGCTCATGCCATGCTCATGGAAGCCGGTCTTCTTATACAGTTTATAAATGATTAGTAAAGTGTCACTGCATATGTCTATACTATTCTCCATTCTTCAGAGCTCAGGCCAGTGAACTGTGGGTCAAGGGGGAGAAAGTCACCTGTGGATACATCAGTGAAGATACCAGGGTAAGTGGTGTACTGAGAAAGGGTTTAGCAGTCTTTTTGTAACAGTAAGATAGTCATTGACACTTCTTCTTTTTTCTTATTATAGCTTTATTAGATAAATAAAATGAAAATAACTGCTTAATTTCCTTCATGTACTATTCCCACATTTGAATCCTGGTCAACAGGACAGATCCTGTGACAGCACGTTCATTGTTAGTGATACTGCCCTGATCTGTCCTTTATCCGAAGGTTTGGCTGTCAGAACTATTGAGAAATATTATGCAGATGAAATGGTGGGGTTATTTTTTAACCTATAACTGATTTCAATGTTGCCTCCTAAGATCCTTAGCTGAGATCATTTCATCGCACAGACAGACGCTGGAATATGTTGTGTTGTTGTGATACAGGTGGTGTTCAGGTCCACATCTGCTATGGTGTACATTTTCATCCAGATGAGCTGTGAGATGTGGGACTTTGACATCTATGGTGAGTGGATGCTCTGCTTGTTATGTTACATGAAGCTTCTGGGGAGAAATCTGAATGTTTCATTTAAATGCTGTGCTCTCAGGTGATCTGTACTTTGAGAAAGCTGTGAATGGTTTCCTGTCTGACCTTTTCACCAAGTGGAAGGTTTGTTTTGCTCCTTATTCGTTTTGGATCTTTCTTCTTTTTTTTTTTTTAAATGATACATAAGCAATGTTTTTCTGTTCAAACAGGAGAAGAACTGCAGTCACGAGGTGACAGTGGTGCTTTTCTCACGTACATTCTACAGTGCTAAAACCATAGGTGAGTCCACATTAGAGTGAATTACGATAAAGAAGATATTAGTGTGACAGATATTCATCAGCAGCACTGAAAGAACAGAAATCTCTAAATTCTTTATTTCATCAGATGAATTCCCAGAGATTCTGAGAGCGTCCATCAGACAGGATCACGAGGGGCACTTTTATGAAGACTTCTACAGGTAAACACGTTAACAGGATCAGAGCTCGGTAACATCACAGATTTGTGTGTTTGACAGTTCCTGACTCATTCAATCAGGGTGGTGGCTCAGAATGAGAGACGGGACGAGTGGACGTCATTACTAGTCACTATCAAGAAGCTCTTCATCCAGTATCCTGTGCTTGTGCGTCTGAAAGAAGCAGGTAGTAAACAAGACAAGCACTTTTCTGACTGACACAACTTTATAATTGTTCATAAACCAAATTCTTGTGGTTACTTCCGGTCATACCAGATGGTTTTCCTTTGGGTTACAACTCCACTGCTGCTCAGGGAAACTACCTGGAGGCCATTAACCTCTCTTTCAATGGTGAGTAGTGTAAAAGGAGAGAAAACACTTGGTTTGAAGAAAACAAGAAACATGATCAACTTCTTCTTATTGAAGGTTAAATGTGCTTCTGAAACACCTTTTTTGTAGCATCAGAAGATTTTCTGTGTGAATCTACAGCATATTGACTTTATACCACCAACATTCACTGCATAGCTGGGCCTTTACTTTAGTATTATTGATGACACACTGTACAAGAAATGCATTATGTACTGTATTATGCTCGAATGAAATGGCACCTACCTCCTCAGAATTTGTTTGTTTTTGAAGTTAATGTTCACACTGTATTTGGGCTAGCATGAGATGTTTACACAGCTAGCAGCTGTGTTTACCATCACAATATTGGATGAGGTGGGATGTTTTTGACACTCTCCAACAAAGTGGATTTTGTCCTGAATTGTGTGTCTAAAAATACAGTATTACTGTGAGAATGTTTGATTTTAGACAAATAATATTCGTTGAATATTTATTTTGATGATTATGAAGTGACAGAACTGCTCAGAAACTGAGATCACATACAGACTCTGGATCAAAAGCTAGTTTGCTAACATGGCAAGACATGTGACACAAAAACAGGAAGTGACTACTCAATGAGCCGTCTTGTTTCTTTTTCCAAAGAATGCATCCTTTTTTTGTGGATTATTTGAAATCAAGACTTATTTAGAGGAAACTGCTTAACTAACAAGTAAAGTTAGAACTGAATAAGACCAACACAATTAGATTTGCGTAGGATAAAACAGCGCTTTGTACAGTATATAAACAAAAAGAATTGGATAGTACCTTAAAAAGACGGGGTCACAGATCAGTGTCCTTCTACAAAAGAATGTTGATCTAATCGTTTAGTCTAATAGTCACCAATCCTCTCTTAGTGTTTGACAAGCACTACATCAATCGTAACTTTGACCGCACCGGCCAGATGTCCGTGGTCATCACACCTGGGGTCGGAGTCTTTGAAGTCGACCGCCTGCTCATGATTCTTACTAAACAGCGTATGATTGATAACGGTGGGTATGAAGACAATCTTCTTATGAACAGAGATTATGGGACGTTAATGTATGATGTACTTGTCCCCTTTTAGGTATCGGTGTAGACTTAGTGTGTATGGGGGAACAGCCATTGCACGCAGTTCCGTTATTCAAGGTGACACACGTCGAGTATTACTTTCTGTGTGTAGACTAGACCTCATGCTGTTTCTGATGGCGTCTGTCATGTCCTCGTTCAGCTGCACAACAGGACGACACCCGGAGACTCTCGTGTGGGAGACGACTATAACCTGCCTCACTGGATCAACCACAGGCAAGAGATAACGTAGAAGTAGAGGTCATTTCATGTCACAGCTACAACTCTATATGTAATTGATTGAACTGTATCTCACATTTTCTCTCACACTCACAGCTTCTATACCTCCAAAAGTCAGAACTCTTGTAGCTTCTTCACCCCTCGAATCAAACTGGCTGGACATAAAGTACGTTCACATCACATCCGGTGCTCTTAGTCAGAGTTTTATCTAAAGTATTAGCTTTGTTAACAACTCATTGAAATGTCATTTATAGCTTCATGCAGAAAGATTCAAGAGCAGCAAAGACCACAGTAAGTTTTGACTAAGTCTTCAATCGTATTAAGCGTGAAGCGGGTACTGACCACCATGACCTCTACCAGCTCTCTGTGCACCAAGGGACTCAGACAACAGCCTGCCTATTCAGGTGGACTATGATGCCTACGATGCCCAGGTCTTCAGACTTCCTGGTCCTTCACGAATCCAGAGGAGCACCAACTTCAGGTACTTCAAAGCGCACACAGAAAAAAACAAACATACATCTTTTTCAAACCTTGTAGAACATCTATATGTCATTTTCTGCGTGCGATTCAGAATGGGTCGAGACAAAGACACAAGTGGGAGGAAGAGCTGGGGCTCAGTGGACGTCAGCACGGGCGTCGGCGTGTCTCCCCCGGTTCGTTCAGGAGGTCCAGATGAACAGCGCAGCTTGGCCTCTGATGATAGTTTGGGTCCTGTGTCCAACATGCTGCTGATCCCCCGGATGCCTCCCGTTCAGTATGAAGTCAGCAGTTCTTTAGGCTACACCAGCACCAGAGGTAGGAACTCAAAGGACAGCGCCTCCATGACTTGTGGCGTCTTCTCTTTCCACATTCCTCTTGTCTTTTCTTTGTGTTGATTAGAGTTATTAGAAAAGATGATGGACTCTCAGCGGGACTCCAGTGCCCCGGGCAGGTTCACAGTGGGAAGTGCTGAGTCCACACTGCATATCCGACCGGGAGGTTACACACCTCAGAGGGCACTCATAAACCCCTTCACCCCATCAAGAATGCCTATGAAGCTCACCTCCAACCGCCGCCGCTGGATGCACACCTTCCCTGTCGGTGAGGAGGAAACGCACTTTGTAAAATTTTAATATCTATCTACATCAGTGTTTTCACTGTTACTTCTAGTTGTGATTATTTTTGTAGGTGAGTGGAGAAAGCTTTTTTGAGACTGTGTGTTCTTCTTCTTCAGGTCCTTCTGGAGAGCCGATCCAGATCCATCATCAGACCAGACAGAACATGGCAGAACTGCAGGGCAGCCAGCAGAGAGATCCGGCTCACACCTCTGCAGAGCTGCTGGAGCTGGCTTATCACGAGGCCACTGGGAGGTTGGAGCAAATGCTTCCTTTAGAAACTGCAAGACAGCCACATGTATGATTCTTGTTTACGTCTTCATTTAAGGCGGACAACCTCCAGGCATGCAGGAGAGAACGGTCTTTACATTGGTGGAGGGATGGAGGAGTCCACAGGAAGTCCGGGTAGCAACAACAGTGGTGGTAGTAATATTATGGGCCCACAGTGAAAACAATCATAGATATAACCACCTCATTCTTGTTCTTGTGCTTTATTCTGCTCATTCTTTGTTGTAATCGTGCACTCTGTACAGGAACTCTCACCAAAAGTGGCTCCTCGTTTCAAGACTTTTCCCCCAGCGGCACAGATCCAAGTGAGTCCATGTTGTCCTCCTTCAAAGAAAAACACTCTCACAAATTATCATACCTCAGGCTCCCAACTAATGATGGCAATAAACCTTCAGAGGTGTCTTTAACCTGTGAGGGCTTATTCAGCTTTGGCAGAAAAGGGTCTCCAGTGGTCGTCTGTATCCAGGGGTCACAGATTAAAACAGCGGTTTCAGGTCATGTGGTTTGGGGTTACCCTCTCCTCGTCCCTCTTCATGCTTATTTTCTCTGTCAAACTTTGCTCTGTCTTCCTCTGGGCTTTTTCTAAAGTTTATGTGTAGGTATAAAATCCTCTCCCCACAAATACATTTCCTGCATCACAACTTGTTTGCGAGGCTTCTCTGTACGTCTCATGTCTGCATGGCATTGTGTACACTGTAAATCTATGCTTCAAATCTTTCACGGATTATTTCAGATGTCGATCGGCGCATATGTTGGCATGATGTGATTTCTCTGCTTTAATCCACTGGTTTATGTCACACCTTTTTTGAGCTCAGCAGGACACACGTTTCATTTTCCTATGAGCACTGCCAATCACAGAGTGACTGTCACACGAGCACGATCTGCATGTCTGATCACTGCTACTCAGGAATCACCGGCAGCCAGGCCAGTCTAAGTAACACTTATCTTGTTTTTGTTTCCTTCCCTTCTTTTCTTCTTCACTCTTTCTTTTCTATCTTCCTTTTATCTTTCCCCACCCCACTGTTTCTCTCCATCCTCGCCCCAACACACATGTATCTTTCCACTCTGGGTACATGCGCTTGTCTTTGCTGTGGGGATTTTTTTTGTGTGTGCGTGCGTGTGAAGCCCTGCTGCTGTCTGCACCCCCGACAGTGCCCAGCTTCTGTTGCACAGTTGGGGTAGACTGGAAGTCCCTGACCACACCTGCTTGCCTCCCCCTCACCACTGACTACTTCCCTGACCGTCAGACGCTGCAGAACGACTACACTGAAGGCTGCTATGACCTGCTGCCACACAGTGACCTGGAGAGGTGGGCTGGATTACGGAAAAAAACACACAATCGTCTGCATTTCAATTGTCACATACTACAGTATTTTGCATTCCTATTTTACACTTCTTCGTCTGTTCCTTTTAGGAGAGAAGATGAGGCTCCAGTAATGAGTGCCTCTCAGGTGTTTGAGGAATTTATTTGTCAGAGGTTGATGCAGGGCTACCAGATCATCGTCCAGCCCAATAACAGGAAACCACAGCCTGCTGTGGCCACACCCCTCGGTAGCAGTCCTTTATACTCCAGAGGTAAATGAATATATGCTTCATATAGTTTCTGTCTTTTTTTACAGAAAAAGTCAAGAAATAAAAAGTCAGTTTGCATCATTAGTATAGTATGTGTGAACGTCTCTCTTGTGTCTTCAGCCCGCTTCTACAGCTCACTTCATCTGAATGACGTAAAGCGTGTCATCTGGGGGACTGTGGAGCTGCTATTCTTGAAGAACCTCTTCTTTCCTCACTCTCATTTAGCAGTTAAAGCAGCAGCTCACCTCTGTGCCCTGTTTCTCCTTCTGGTTTCAGGCTTGGTGTCTCTGCGTCGAGCGGAGGAGGAGGAGACTGTTTACTGGCTCAGCATGGGCCGCACCTTCCACAAAGTGTGCCTAAAAGACAAAATAATCACTGTGACTCGCTACCTGCCAAAGTGAGTGCATGTCAACATCTAACAAACACAAAGTGTGCCCGGTCATCTTAAATACATGCGGTTAAAAAAAAGTCATAACAGTTAACATAATATGGCTAACAGTTGGACGCCTTGTGTGTGTGTGTGTGTGTGTGTGTGTTCTTCAGGTACCCGTATGAGTCAGCTCAGATTCAGTACAGCTACAGTCTGTGTCCTGCACATGCTGAAGCCCAGTTTGTGTCCTGCTGGGTGGAGTTTGGACATGAGAGACTAGAAGAATACAAGTGGAACTATCTGGATCAGTACATCTGCTCTGCTGGCTCGGAAGATTTCAGGTATGCATGCAGTCACGCTCAGACAGACTCTGTAACTGAAATGATGTTAGTCATTTTAGTGACCATGTTCTTCCGCCAAGCTTGATCGATTCGCTGAAGTTCTGGAGGACCCGCTTCCTCCTGCTGCCGGCTGGAGGGGCTCGGAGGGTGGCTGACGGGGAGGGGCACTGGGACGTGTACGGAGAGGGAGCGGGCGCCGGGATGGGCAGCAGCGGTGACTGGGTCCTGCTGGACGGCTTCATCCGCTTCCTGGAGGGCCTCAACCGCATTCGACGGCGCCATCGCTCTGACAGGATTATCAGGGTGAGCTCCTGCTGGTTACACATTTTTGTGCATGAAACACTTATTGTGTTACTGTACTGTAGTGGACACTGCCTCCTCTCCCTTTCATGCAGCAGAAGGGCACACCAATGAAAGGACTGCAGGTTACCAGTCCTCTCCCTCAGTACCCCACTGAGCCTGTGGCGCCACCACAAGGCAAGAAAGGCACATCGGCCTTATCAGCCTTACTTGAGATGGAACAGAACCAGAAGTGAGTCTCCTCTTAGCACTACACCCAACATGGACATGTGGATGTCAGTCTTCACTGCATTCTTTCTGCTTCCTGTCAGGACTCTGGAGGAGCAGACTAAGCCCTCAGCAGCCGTCACTGACCCTTCCAGTGTTGCCACAGCTCCCCCATATGTAGACAGTCCCCGTAAGGTGAGTGTTTCTTCCTGTGTGTAATCAGAATAAGTTGAATTGCTTTAGCCACTTAGCTGTGTGTATTTATTTTAATCATCAACTGATTCCTTTGAGCAAATGGTTCTTCATTGCTGGTGCTTTGGTGTGGAGCCTCTGCTTTTGTTTCTCCTCTTTGATATCTGTTGATATCTTTGCAATCTGTTCTGTTCCTGCTGCTGGGCTTTGGTGTTTGATCCTGGGCTATGTTCTTCCTGTATGCTGACAGGACGCTGCCTTTATTTTGGATTTTATACGTAGCCCTCGCTCCTCCTACATCTATCACTCTCAGGTCAGTAAGCTGAAGCTGTGCGTTATTGGTGTGTGTCTCATTCTGCATCTCTGCATGAGCATGCTGTGCTGTGCAGCACACGGTGTGGGAGTCACCTGACTCTTGACTTGGATGTAGTTTGTCTCTCATATTGGGTGTGTAGTCAGTGCCTCTCCTACTAACCTTATTAGACCTCATAGTTTTTTAGGTAGAAATTGCGTGTAGCTGTGACTTTTCCCAATCTTAATGAGAGAAACTCTGTACAGAAGGAATTTACTGTCTGTAGGGGGCGATCTTAAGACAGAATATCTGGATTCCTATGGCATTGCAGCCGACAAATATCATCATCATGTAGTGTAATAATAATAGTGTCAAATTGTCAAGTTTCATTCCAATACAGCTTATCAAAGGTAGAAAAATACCATTTTCTAACAGGTTAGTGACATCACAGACCACATATTTTTCCTGCTTCTAACTTTAAGGACAGAATGTTCACCTGCATCTTAATATGTCCGATCCTCTGACAGTTGTCATGGTAACCAGATAATCAGTAGTATTCACATCACCTGTCGCAATGTTCAGTCTTCATCTGAACTGACCAATCAGCAGCCATCAAAATCAACTGAAAGTCACCTGTAAGAAAGAGGAAAGGCATTTCCTATTTCTGATATATAATCAGTACTGAATTAGGCAATAAAATGTGAGCACCTTTGTCCTGTAGCAGTTTAAAAAAAGTTTTGTAGCTGCTTCCACAGAGAGAACTATTCGTTAGTAGGCCTGTTCGGGTAACATGGGTAATAACTCCTGTCCTGACTGGGGGGAAAAAAACATAAAAATGTGATTACTGTTCAGAGTAGCTTGTAACAACACAAACATGAATCCATAAACCCACACTGTATTGGCATGGCAGCAAGAATCTCAAATGCTGGCAGCTAAAACCTTTTGCATGGCTGATTGCACTAGATGTGAGTCAGAAAGCGGTCTCATTGTGTATCGACTGAAACGGCTCGTTTGTGTGTAGCTGCCTGCTGAAAACAGTGAGGCTGCAGATAGAGGGGTCCAGCCTGGAGTGACAGCCGGAGCAGCAGCAGCAGCACAGCCTGCAGGAGAGGCAGCAGTCAGCGTCACAGACACCAGGTGAAACAGTCAGAAACTTCCGAGCAGTGAGAAGAGCTGATTGATGAAGTGGTTCAGCTCTGACCAGTGATGTGTTCACAGTGGGCAGGCAGCAGCAGGAGCTCTCTCTCTGTCCTCCTCTTCAACTCTCTTGGAGATGCTGGAGGCCATCAAACATCCCACGTAAGATGTGTTTTGTGCTGTGTATGTGTTTTTATCTTCTGCATTACACTGTTAAATTTTTATTTCTACCACAGCACTGGTGTACAGTTGCTTCCAGAGCAGAAGGGTCTACCTCTTAACTGCTTCATCAGTGCAGAGGTTGTCCATTGGCTTGTCAACAACGTGGAGGGCGTGGCCACACAGGGGATGGCCGTGGATATCATGCAGGTACAGATGAGAAGAATTTTCTTGAATATATAAATGAACTTCTAGTACTTGTGTATAAATCTGTTGATTTGGAGGGAACGTGGAGAAATGTAGACAAATCTTTACGTCTTTCAGGCTTTTAATGTTTAGCTGTATGTACTGTATGGTTCACTGTCGTGTGTGTGTATGTGTAGAAAATGCTGGATGAAGGAGTGGTGGGCCACGCTTCAGGAGACGCCATGCGCACCTTCGTCTACGGCTTCTACTTCTACAGGATAGTAGGAGAGAAGGATGGTAAAATAATACAGACAAGTCGATGTTTATGTCTACACAAAGTTATATGCTATTTAAAAAAAACAAACAACTTTCTCCTCAGGCCTGACCTCACAGCTCCCCACCACGGCAGCAGGAGGCTGGTCGACTGCAGCCCTGGAGGACTTCGCCCTGTTCCAGAGGAAGTGGTTTGAGGTGGCCTTTGTGCTGGAGGAGCGGCGACCTTGTGACCTCCCAGCGTTCCTCCTGCCCTGGCTGCCCAGCCGGCCAGCTTCCTACGCAAGTAGGCACAGCTCCTTCAGCCGCAGCTTTGGAGGACGCAGCCAGGCCGCCGCACTGCTAGGTACACCCAGCCCGATCCTCTAAGCCTCAGCCCACACCGCAGAGGAGTCGTGTCCTCCTCCCTCATCCAGCACTAATGCAGATCACACTCGGGTCTACCTAAAGGGACTGTCTGAGCCCAGTGTCTATGTTTCACACAGCGCAGAGAGGAGGCATCTGCTTCAGGATCTTTAGTTCTTCATCAGTTCACCTTCATCGATCTCCACACGTAACAGCACATCATCATCCTAAGGCCCATTGTTTTCAGTTTCTGGTGTCGTACTGGTGCATGAATGTCTGTGACCGACTCCCACTGTATAGAGTGACATAAAATTTGTCATTTTTTTTACGTTTTCACAATTAGCACCAAAAAAAATCCAATTACATAATAGAAACTGAAAATAATGAACCCTGCAAACATGACAGACATAACTCATCTTTTTTAATAATACATTATTTCCTGGCTTCATATCTGTGTGACACAGACACAGGGCTCAGCTCTCCTCTCAGTGACCTGAACATCTGCATCAAACAGCTGGTGGTGTGTTCTCCCCTGCATGCACAGTGTCTTCCATCAGAGTAACGGAGGCCACATCAGTGATTGATGTGATCAGAATTTCCATGCCCCCCTCCCATCCAGTCCGTGCATGCTGTGTGGTTAGTATATAGCTGATCAGCAGTAGTAGTAATAGTGGTGTGGTGTATCAATGCATGCTGTGGTGTACGTGGCTGTGGTTCAGTAGTGCTGTGGTTGTGACCTGTCCTCACCTGATGCTCTCCTCCTGATGCTTCAGTGTTGCTGCTTCGGCTCCGTTTTAGCTTCATTCAGCCATTCATAAGCTCCACTCTGCGGTAACGTTGCAACCTTCACACTAATGCTCCTCACACAATGGCAAACATGGCCATGGGGGGAAAAAGGTATACATATACTACAAGTAATGATTACATCTTTCTTCATATACACTTATTGAAAATAAAACTGAAAGGTCTTAGAGAAGAACAGAATAAATATTTAGAAAATAAATACTAGACATGTATGAAGCAAATGGTTAGAGACAACACACACCTGGACATTCACATAATGTCAAAGAACAAATGCCGCCTAATACATCCCACCCTTCAGGTACCATGGTAACCAGATAATCAGTGTTATTCACATCACCTGTCAGGGTTCAGAATGTAATGGCTGATCTGTGTATATTGATGAATATGCACCCCCTGCTGCTCAGCTGTGATTCTGCCACAGAGAGTATTGACTCTTTTTTTTCTTTACAAACAAACATCATTTACTTCTACTTGCTTCCCAGAAACCTACAGCTTGTTGTGTGTCTTTTATGGTGATTCATGGATCTTATTGGAAAAATTGATTAACAGTAACTGGTAGTTGGTTCATCCAGTCATTTGAAGTCCTCTCTTACTATCTGACTTTTCAGTAAATTAGTTTATTTTTGACCTTTTTCTCATAATGAAGCTCACATGAGATCCATAAATATACCAGCATGCTCAGACTCAGTCTGATGCCTCCATCCAGCTCTCACCACCTCCGCCCTCGCTCTTCTGACTGCCTACCCATCATGCAATCTACTTCTTCTTCTTCTGCTCCCTTGGCTTCCTGTCTGTCCACCTCCCTCTGTCCTCCAGCTGCTACAGTCCCAGAGCAGAAGACGGTCACACTGGACGTTGATGTCAACAATCGAAGCGACCGGACTGAATGGTGCAGCTGTTATTACCATGGCAACTTCTCCCTTAACTCTGCCTTTGAGATCAAGCTGCATTGGATGGCTGTGACAGCTGCAGTGCTCTTTGAAATGGTAACTAATAAGCGGCCTCAACTATTTTTCTTTTTTTTTTTAAAAAAATCCAGACAAACAACAAAGAATTAAGGATGTTTTTTCCTCTTGTGTGCGATTCTAGTTAAACAAGAGAAATAAACAGTGACAGAGAATGTTGATGTTGAAACGTTTTTGAAACGCAACCTTTTCAGACACTTGGAACAAACAAACCACTTTGGCATCAAAACAAGTACCTACAGAGGAAGTGAAAAAAGATGTGTACAAAGTCTCTGCAAATTGTGGAAGTGACAATATTAACCTGGAAAGAGGAAGCAAACATTTACAAATGTATTCCAAGGATTGTATTAGCAGATTGATAGAGAGGTAAACCGTTCACTGACAGGCTCAGTATTTTGTGTCAGGTTCAAGGGTGGCACAGGAAAGCAGCCTCCTGTGGCTTCCTGTTGGTTCCTGTGCTGGAGGTTCCCTTCGCTCAGACGTCTTACCTGTATGGAGACCCGCTGAGAGCGCAGCTCTTCATCCCTCTGAACATCCAGTGTCTGCTAAAGAACGGCAGCGACAACCTGTTTGAAGGCACGTGTGTCCTTTTAACCCAATGCTGCTTTGATGTGCATGTGTTATTCACAACATTTTCCTGTATTCATGTCATCAAACAGGTTTTGAACCAGAGACCTACTGGGACAGGATGCAGCTCTTTCAGGAGGCCATACTGTACAGGTTCTTATTGCTTGGTTTCATTTGCTCCTTTTTATACCACAGAAAAAGGTCATAAGAAGCTGAAGCTGCAGAACTCAGCATA
>JAVQJX010035298.1:0-10111 GCA_036025115.1 Ambassis agassizii
CACTCACACACACACACACACACACACACACACACACACACACACACACACACACACACACACACACACACACACCCTTGTCTGCCGCCAGCCGAGTCCCCTGCGGCCTGGCGCAGCAAACAGATCGATACACCGGAGCTAGGCCGCATTAATATCTGTCGCTTCACCCCCCCCACCCCGGCGCCCGTTCAACTGCTCACACACACAGCACTCACAGTCAGGCATGCACACGCAGGCACCTAAATCACACAGACACACAGAAACACACATCACACCCGTACCGGCGGCGGAAATGGCCCCTAGCTCCCGAGGGATCTGTCTAATTAAAAAAAAGGGGTGGAGGGGGTGGGGGGGAGGTGGGGATAGATAGATTGAGGCAGAGAGCGAGAGGGAGGAGAGAAGGAGGGAGGAGAGAGAGCAGGATGGATTTTTCTCTCATTAGAAGCCATGTCTCCTGGTGTGGCCTGGCCTGGCTGATAATGATGAGTCCTCTTCTCCTGCTAGAGCGAGAGAGAACCAGAGCTGTTGGAAGAGAGAGAGGCTGAGCAAAGAAAGAAATGGAATGAGGCGAGTGGATAAGGGCAGAAGGTGGAGGGAGAGGCAGACTGGCAGAGATGGAGAAGGCATGATGATGATGATGGGAGGGGTGAAAACATGGAGCAACGGTTGAAGTATTATTTTGTGGGATGAGTAGTTTCTTTAAGCTTATCCATATATGAGACAATACGTTTTAAAAGTATGCTTGTGCCTATTATCTGTTTAATAAGACATGGTGAGCTGCATTCTAAAGTTTGATCCTCTCTCCCTTCCACCCCTCTGAATCCCTCCTTTCTTTCATTTTTTTCAACTTTCAACTCTAAATCCTTCATCTTCTTTGTCTTATTTGCTATCTCCTCATCTTTTTCCCTCCTCTGTTCTTCCACTGTTATACCCCTCTGCACCTCATCCAGACATGCTGCGGGCTCGCCAGGAGGCGTTGGCTGCAGCAGTGAGGAATCCAGCGGCCTTAGAAGCTCACCTGCCCACAGCAGGCAGTTCGTCTTCATCCAGCCAGAGACGAAAGCAAGGTCTGCCGCAGCATCGAGACGCACATTACACTGACAGGTAAAAACACACACAGACCAACACTCATCCTGATCTCTGTGTCAGACCTGGCATGCAAGCTGCAGCTGTTGAAGTTGCGACTCTACTCAGCTTCACTATGCAGCATTATTCATCATTAAAAAAACACCCATTTCCTCTTCACACACACAGTTGAAGATGTTAATCACCTGCCAGTTTTTGTCAGTACAGCATTGCGCCTTTCTTTTCATCCTCTCACTCATCCTGAGCTTTCTCAGCAGGCCTGATTTCATATTTGGCTTTTTTTTTTGGTGCCTGTGTGAGTGTGTGCATTTCCACATTCTACATGGTAAAAACTAAAGATCCAATAACCTCTCGGCTACCACTGTGGTGTTGCACGCCTGCACGGCAGCTCTTCCTCCCTCCTCTCCCCCCAGTGCTGGCCCCTGCGCCTCCCAAACAAAGCCGGGGGCAGCGGGAGTGGGCGGGTAATTGCTTGTCGATTATTTATGTGGCGCGGGGAGAGGCGGGGGATCGATAATGGGCCGGCGGTGCGGCAGCAGGGTGTGTGTGTGTGTGTGAGACAGAGAGGGGTAGGAGGGGGAAATAAGCAGGAAGCAGAGCGGCCAGGCGCTGTGTGGTGCAGCTCTGGGAGACTGTGGGGGTGTATATACTGTGCGTGTGAGTGTGGAGGCCAGGGGGGGGGGGGGGGGGTTGAGTGTTCGCGTGTGTTTGTTTGTTCCATTTTTCAAGCTGGCGGTCTGCATGCGTGCTCATTTATGCGGATTGAATTTGGGTTTGTTTGTGTGAATATGTCTGCTAATTTGTGTTTATGTGTGTGTTTCAGAGGCCAGTTGTGCAGTGTGAATGTAGTCAGTGAGCCGCAGCTATTCTCCGACAGCACACAGAGTAATTAGCCACACAGGACCGTGGAGAGTTAACCAGGCCTCACCCTCTTTTCCTCCATTCATCCATCCATTTCCACAACACCCTGCTCTCCTGCCTGTGCATTATCTCTTTAACTTTTAGTATGTTATTTGGAGTGTCCAAAAACAAGAAAATGCAAGAGGTAGTATGATGTTACATCAACTCATGCACATGGAAGCCTTCTTTATGTTATAACATGACAGTGCTGCTGTGCTATCCACAAATATTCCATCCAAACTTTCAAATGAGCCATCCCATATGAAAGGGGAAGTTAGCCATGTAGATGTGTGTCTGTGTGTCCATACAGAGTGAGAGAATTAAGATATAGGAGCAGAATGGCTGCCAAGTTTGGAGAGAATTAAAATCAAGATAATTGGTGAGTCCAAGAAAAAAAAAATAGTGATAACATGAAAAGCGTGGCTGAGGAAGTGAATCAGGAGGGAGGGAGATGGACGCTCTCCCCCTCGCTCCCTCTCTAACTCTCTCCGTGGCTCACCTTTCCATCGACCCCTCATCATTGATTATCTGGGGCCCATTAGGGCCCATTGTTAAAAACAAATCATTAGGGCCGCTCGATGGGCTTAGAGCCTGGCGCTCCATTTGTCTGGCCCTAAATGGCACTAAGCTCACCTAGCATCTGCAAGGCAAAAAGGGGAGAAGGGTAGAAAAGTAAAGAGAACAGGAGAGAGAGGAAGTGGAAAACACAAGAGCTTAAAACAGGGATGAAGAAAGGGAAGAGGGGAGATGGTGAGATGATGAAGTGATGGAGAGAGAACCAAAATAGGGAGTGAGGAGAGCGGGAGAGTGTGAGATAAGGGAGGGGAGGGAGGGAGGGAGATAGAGAGCGGGAGAGAGAGAGCGAGAGAGAGAGAGCAAGCGTGGAGGGAGCCTCATCCATTTTAATGAGCTTCCTGTGTAAATGTGTTCCTGCGGAGAAGGAGCCGAAGGCGGCCGCGCGGCGCTCCTAATCCCCCCACGCTCCAGTCATTAAGGGCAGCCCTGTCACACACACTTACACAGACGCACCTACACACACACACAGCCTCGGCTTCTGTGGGACGGGGCCACTGTCGCCACTCTGACAGGTCGCCACACACCAGTGAATTCCCCAGGAGCCCCTGGCCTCACTGCAAGCAGAGACAGAGAGACAGACAGAGAGAGAAAATCCACTGATTATGAGTCCACCTTGCATTTGTGAATCTGCCTATTTTCAGACTGATCCAAAAGCTAGGTGTTTTTATAGCATGTTAGTGGTTTGCCAACAAAATGCACAGATGCATTGCAAACAGAAAACCACACACACAAAAACTCATGCACGTGCACCCAACACACGCACGCACAGCCTCAGAGCAAAACGACTAATGTCTGCCACTCCTCCCTCAAAATTGCCTCCTATAAAAGAAGGAAGAGAGGGAGAGACAGAGGAAGGGAGTGGAGGGGAGTGTCAGACACACTCTTTCTCTCCTCTCTCTTTCTTACTCCCCGTGATTAGGCCTAATTATGGTGGCGCAGACGCCTGGCAGCCCCAGTCATGCAGCTTTAATTGACCGTTATTCATCTGCGGGCTAACGCCAGGCAAGGGTAGGCGGTGCGAGGAGAGGGAAGAAAGAGGGACCATCAGAAAGCGGGGTGGGTGGGGGTGTGATAGCAGTTTGGCATGCGGGAGCTATGGCGGGGGTGGATGGGAGTTTTGCGAGGGTGCCTTAGCGTAGCCTAGTGGAACTGTGCGTCGCAAGGCTAATTGCAAGCCCTCAGGGATTAGGCCAGGTGATTACACACTGGGAGGTGTAATTACATAAGCAGCGGCTAGCAGGGCCCCGGCTCTCGGCTCCAGGGTCACGCGCCACAGCCCTCACCCAAGATTAATTGGAGCTGCCACTGGAGTGCGAGGCACCGCCGGAGAGAGCGGTTATACGATTAGCATTAACATTTCAGCGGCGGAGGCGATCGATGAATGCCCCCCCTCCACCACCACACACACACACAACCCACCACCACCCTCTCCATCCTGGCTCCAACCCCCAACCCTCCTCTTCCAGCTTCTTGTATATGTGCTCTCCTTCTCGGCACTTCCTCTCTCTCTCTCTCTCTCTCTCTCTCTCTCTCTCTCTCTCTCTCCCTTCACAATTTAGTCAGGCGGGAGACATGCAGGCGCTGGCTAATTTGAACACGGTTGCAAAACAATATTTGCGGTTGCATGTGTCTCATTGTTGGTTTTGTTGTTTTCCCATGTATGCTTTTGTGCAGCTGCAGTCACACACAGCTTAGCTGTGATTGGTGTGATAGTAGCAGCAGCTCAGAAGGAAAGAAACAGACGAGGTGTGGATATAAAGATCAAGAAAGGCCCAGGAGACAGCCGTGGTTTACCTACTCTGGGCACGAAGCTACACCCACTTCGACACCGTTAGAGGGTCAAAGTGCATACATGTTGCTCTGACTGAGATTTTTCATGCTCTGTACTACTTAAAGATATGCACAAAGGTTAGAGAAAAGGGTCAGAAAGAGAAAAAGGACTGAAAAAGTGACAAATATGTATAGAGCGGTGGAAAAAAGAGAAAGAGTAAAAAACAGATCTGTATTCAGAGGTCACACAGAACCAGAAAGATGGGAGCAAAGAACATAAAAAAGGATGGATAGGACAGAACAAGAGACAGAGAGGGAGAGAGAAAGGTGAGAGGCACCTTTCTCCCTCTTGAGCAGGACAAAAGACGAAGCTCATAATGGAGAGGCCTTTTCAGAAGCAGAGGTTGTTGGACGCTCCATCTTTTCACTGGCTTCAATGCAACCTAGAGAGTGCGAGGGAAAGAGGGAGTAGGGTGTAAAAAAGGGAGAGAAGAGAGGAGGGATGAGTGTTAATTAGAAGGTCCTTCAGCCCATGGCCCCGGTCAAGACGCAGGGGCCGCCCCAGCTGTCGGAGCATGACACACTGGCATTGTGCATTCAGCCCTCATTATGTGTGAGGGTCTAGAGAGAGTGTGTGTGTGTGTGTGTGTGTTAGGCGGCAGGGGAAGGAAAGGCTGCAGTCCAGGGTACAGCAATGGCCAGCGGCGCTTGCTGCGGCGTGACAAGACTGATGAGGCACTGGGGCGACATGGGGGCCTCTGGAGCGCCACTGATAAAAATATACTGCATACATTGGTGTAGCAGCACACACACGCACACACACACACGGACAAGGACGAAAGAAACAGTTGCGATGTGCTGAGAACAGAGCAAAACTGAAAATAGTTGTATTTATGTGTCAAATACCAATTGAAATGAAAATCTTTTTTGTATTTATGTCCACAGAGAAATGTCTCATCCTCCACCCCTACTGTCTCCTCCAACGGCTCCTCACATCACCTTAGGACCTCACCTGCGGCCTCCTTTCCTGGGTATGCCATCTGCGCTTTGCCAGGCCCCTGGTGAGTCATCAGTACAGAATATATTGACAATCTATCAGTCAGTGATATGGAAATATAGATAGATAAGCTGACACTGATTAATGCTAATTCCCCAGTGACCATATCAAAAATTATGGTAAACATAAATAGGAACCAGTGACAGAAGCATAAGCAATCCTTCTGAGATGTCACCCATACATTAATGATCTTTTGAGTCCATGTGGGAGGTGATGATCAGCAGCTGCTCTAAACTCCAGTTTCATCAGAATACAAAAGAAAGGTGGAGCTGAGGTGGAAACAAGGTTAACCAGTATGTGCTACAAAGTGTATATTACCTAGTATATACTACCAAGTATATATTCATGCATTTTTTTTTAACTCTGAAAGTCGCTACCAGGACTGCTATAGTTGTGATTTGCTCATATCTTCAACACTAGAAGTTTACTGAATTTATTCCATTAATTTTGCCCCAGAGAACGTTTGATGTTCTCTGTAATTAGGTGCAAAAAATTGTGAATATATCATTACTGGCAGTTGAACAAAGGGAATTGGACAATATAAACATACCCTAAAGCAGTGTGTCAAACCATAAAATATACATTTTTCATGTTTACTCATGGATTTGTTTCTGAAATTTGTTGATCATTTTTTCCAGTTTTGCTTACTAGTGTGTTTTTCCTTCTTCCTTCCACAGCCTATGGTTTCCTCCAACCAGCCCAAGCTGAGATTTTTGCACGACAACAGGAACTGTTGAGGAAACAAAATCTGGCCAGGTGTGTGTTTTTACTTTGTGATAATAAAGTCTGCAGAATTGGGGTTTTTGTCACATTATACAAAAGGTTTGTGCATGATACAGTGATAACAAGACAAATTCAAAGAGAATTTCATAATTCACAATTAGCTTTGTTTTTTAAAAGGAATGTTTAAATGGATTGCACATTTTTTGGAAACAGGTATAACATAAACATTTCCCTGTGTTTCCCTGTTTAAGACTGGAGATGTCAGCAGAGCTGCTGAGACAGAAGGAGTTGGAGAGTCTGCACCAGCGACAGCAGCAACAGCGCCTGCTGGGTACGGACCTTTTGGGAGCTCTACCTCCTGGCTTACCACCTGACCACCCAGCCCTCCGGAGTCTGCACGACATCCCAGAGGGTCATCCTCTCCGTGAGGAACTGGCTCGCCGCTCACATGCAATGCTGGTGCTTCGTCATGGGGCTGCCACGCCCCTCCTAACACTCAACCACCAACAGCACCAATCAGGGGCGTCTTCAACACCCAAAGATACCCAGGCACAGAGCTCCACTGCGGGGCCGGATGCTGAGTCCAGAAAGGCAGCACGCAGGGTCCACCAGACGCAGCTCCGTGCTGCAGATCACAGAGGAGGAAGAGAGGACAGAGGAAGAGAGGCAGATATGGAAGTGCACGATGAGGAGATGAAGGACTCAGACAGTGAGGCGGAGATGTGTGAGGAGAGGCAGGAGGGCACTAGTGCAAAGTCCAGCAGTAAACCCAGGGACAGGGAGGGACAGCGGGGTAAAGAGACTGGCAGTAAGGCCAGTGACAGTGCCAAGGAGACTGGAGAGAGCTCAGGCAGGCTGAGCGCCCCTTGCAGCTCAGCAGGTACCGAATCACCCAGTCGCCACCTTTTTACCCCTGGACTGGGTAAGACTGAGCTCAAGTACCACCTGCCACCGGGGATCATGCCACCGCTGCCAGCTCTTCACCCCCAGTCGCTGCCCTTTGGATTCCCTTACCCAAGCCCTTACTTCCATACAGGTGAGACTGACTTACACACACACAATGCTGAAACCTGACCTGTGAAAGCCATTAGCATCGCTCTGTGTGTGCGTGTCTCCAGTGTGGAGACGTCTCTGTTAGGGGCCCTGACTCTGACCCCGCTGTGACCCACATGCTCACCAGCAGCAGCAGCACAGCCACATGGGCACAAAGGAGGGAGGAGCAGACATTTGTAATTTTGATTAGATTTGATCATCATAGCATTGTTAGAAAGATTCTACAATACAGCTCATACTTTTATGAACCACTCTGCAGCTTTGTACCTGTGTGTCTAAAGAGTCATCATATTCACTGACTGCTGCTTTTTCAGGCTCTTTGGGAGGTCTTTTCATGGATGGCGAAGACTCCGCCACAGCAAACCCTGTGGAGGACATCAGCAAGTGGAGTGTGGAGGATGTGTGTGGCTTCATAAGCAGCCTGGCTGGATGTGCTGAATACACACAGGTGAGAATATAGGGAGGGGGAGGAGTAAAAGAGAGAGAAGGGGGATGGAGTCCAGGGGCAGGCTGACTACTAACCACAGAGGGAAAAACAAGATAATACACAGTAGCATGTTGTATTTTCCAATGCTAATCATCGTGTTTAGATAAAGAAACCTGCAAAGTGAGTGTGTGTGAATGCATGAATGTTTATGTTCATCATTTCTGTGTGAAAATTAGCAATGCATGTGTGTAGTTGTTTATGTGTAGCTTGTGTGAATTGTGTATTTTCCAAAATGAATCATCCAGAATTTGAGAAAAGAGGAAAAGGAATTTGACAATGTTAATATACTCACATAACAATATGCATGTTTCAAGGTACTCTATGTTAGAAAGTGGAAATATTAACATTCAAAAATGAATTACACTTAGAAATCTTCAAAGATCTGAACAAACAAATCATAAATAGACCACACTTTCTCCACAACTGCACCATCCTTATTGAAAACATGTTCCAAATGTTTCTCAAAACGGGAATGTGACATTTTGGAACAGAGCCACTGTTGTGTAGTTTGTGTGAGTGAATGTGTGTGTGTGTATGTCGTGGGCTGTGGCTGAAGCGGCTGTGTCTCTGCCAGGTGTTTCGGGAGCAAGCCATTGATGGAGAGACATTGCCGCTGCTCACTGAGGAGCACCTGCTCAACACCATGGGACTAAAGCTGGGCCCTGCACTCAAGATCCGCTCACAGGTACACACACCACAGGCCTGCGCGTGTGTTTGTGTATGCTCAAGTGGATGTGTGTGTCTGAATGTGTGTTTCTGTGAGTAGGACCAAGACAAACTAGTGTAGCATAGCTGATTCCCTGCCCTATAGACTGCAGCCTCTCTTCTTCTCTCTCTAAAATCCAGTATTAGTCCATTACAAAAGAGTCAGCAGGCTGTACTGACAGTCACGTGGTCTCCTCTCGTCTCCTCAGGTGGCGCGCCGTGTCGGCAGGCTTTTCTACATGACAGGATTTCCGCTGGCGTTCCCGTTTCCACCACCTGCAGCACTGCGCCCCCCAGAACGGGATCGCGACCCCTTGAGCACAACATCAGACACCCCCCTGCCCCTCTCCCTCTCTCACCGACCCACCTCCACCAGCAACAGCTCCTCTCCCTACAGTGGCCCAACCCCAGGATGCTCCTCCCCCAAACAGGAAAACGGTAATGGCTCCACAGTGGTGGGAAGATACGAGGCCAAAACTCCCTCGTAGGAGTGTGGAGGCAGGGTGAGAAGGGAAGACCTGTCTCAAGTATGGGGATAAGGGAGGTAACTTGAATCGGACAGACTGACTCCCAGACCGTATTTATCAGACTCCCCTCACCTTGGGACCTTTAAGCTGAAATTTGTGGGAAAATATTAGACTGGAAGGCTGGACAGCATGGAGCGAATCCGGGAAACCAATCAGCTGACTTCCTCTGCAGCGGCTGTAGCCAAGCAGAATCCAAAGAAGCTGGGCTGGAAGGGAGAAACGTGACGCGACACAGGAACAGAGAGAGAGAGAGAAAAAAAAAGAGGAAAAGGAGACAGCTGGTCACAGACAGCTTGCCAAAAAAAGGAGTAAAGCCCTGCCACAAATGCGACATTCTTGCAAGTCAGACAGTCAGACGCTAGCGGAAACTCTTCCTTCCTTCCTGAGCTGGAGGAAGCTCTGCTCCCTCACTCCCTTTCCCTTGTCTCTCACTGCTCTCACCACAAGCCCTGCAGAGCCCAGGAATTAAAGAGACGCCTCTCTCCCTTCCTTCCTTCCTTCTCCTCCTCGCCTGTTTCCCGAGGCCAAACAGCAGCGTGGCGCTGTCTTTTAAAAGGGTGGAGTTAAAACATATGCTGAGCAGCACTAGATCTGACCAGCTCCTTCTTTTATCACTGCAACTATGCATTCCACTGTCCTGATACCAAAGATGACCGGATGTGTGGAATTGGAATCATATTTCATGTTGTGTCCGCTTCTTTTTTGCATCAATGGCCTCAGAGAATCACTGGTCCAACAGAGAATGCTGGGCTAGTGCCTAAAACGATGGACTTGTGGTTGAGCTGTCCTTTACTGGCATAAAAAGGCTTCAAAATGTTGCTGAAATGGGGAAAAAAAAGCCTCAATGATGTGTACGGCTTATGTCATTGTATGTTTGTGTTTACTACTGTGGGAGGTAGAAAAAAAAACATGCAAAATTGTACAGAATCACGCTTAAGATGAAAATATCCTGAAGGTTACATACGTGATACTTTTTGTTAAATGTAGTTGCACGAGTAAGATTTTCTTTACTGAAAAATGTGACTTGCTGAACTTTGGTGGTACTTTTGTTCATATTTTTTTTGTTTTGCCATTTTTTTAAAGAAAAAAAAATGTAATATTACAAAAAGATGCTCCAATCTCAAATGCTACTTCAGCATATAAATATGAGGACAAAATATTTATAGGACTTTTTATGTAGTAGATAAAACAGATCATGACATGTATTAAAAATTAGCCCTTAAAATG
>JAVQJX010035307.1:0-12619 GCA_036025115.1 Ambassis agassizii
TGTAAATGTTGACAAACACATGAGTAACCATGGTGATTTAAACAGGTCTGTTCAAAAACAAGATTATTGATTTGTTGACATGGTTCACAGGAAGCAGTCATCCTGATAGCATATCAAACTGACATAGTGAGCACATACTAATATTTTCTGGCCAGGGGACAAAAGATCAGTTAGTCACTGACCAAGTGTTAATAAAGTAAACAAACAAGTCTTACCATTCCTCTTTAAAAAGTGCAGAGCATCTTTATATCCCTGCTTACACATGGCCTTCATAACCTGCACTCAAACAGACATACATTTATCTTTCATGAGTCAGAGAAGTCCACAGAGTTTACTCCAGTTTATCTGAGAAAATCAATATATCTCAGAGTCTATATATGGATCCAGAAGTCTGTAATCATGTGACCTACCATTGGATCTGGAGGGAAAAGTGCTCTGGAGACTCTGTAGAGATTAGTCAGAGTGAACTGGATACTCGTGTTAGTGAAGCGCAGCTCGTGTATGTTGGTTGAGGTGTCTCGAGGACAGATGTCACTCTCTCCGGAGAACGGCGACACGGTGATGGTGTTTTTCAGCTCATACTGAGGCAGGTTGTCTGAGATTCCTCCATCAACATATCGCTGAATCATAACATAGAAATATTAGCATAATAATAATAATAATAGTAATAATGAGAAGAAGAAACAAAAGATTCATTTGGCCATGCACAGGATGTGATAATGGTGACATCATACCCTGTCTATTGATAAATGTTTGTCATGATCATGTTTATCATAGATTACACACATGGAGTCATGAAATCTGTGTTGACAAATAACATCTGAGTGACATCAGCTTTCTGAACTTGAGCCATTGAGGATAGGAGAGGACAGAACAACCTCAAAGCCACTGCCAGCATGGTCACATTTGGCTCTGACACTCTCTAATTTTGGTCACAAGCCCTACATACACACACACACAAGCATGTGTACACTCCAAGAACTCATCACAAAGGCCACAGAGGGAGGACCACTGCTATTGCTCCATAATACTTCCCAGAAAACCTCTGTGCTAGAAACATGTCCTACAAAAGAAATACGCGTTGTATTTTCCCCCTTTAGCGTGAGGGGACAAACTCTCTAGGAATTTTATAGTCACACACATGCCATTCAGAACAAACACATTCTTGAGGAAAGGAGGGCACACTTACAGAGGAAAACAATGAAAGTAAACATGGTCTATAATTCAAGAAAAGCAGCAAGATGGGCTGACCAATACACCTCTACCTTCACAACAGCAATATGCAGAGTTTGTAAAGCATTAATCAAAACAGGTGTGACAACAGAAGAAGAAGAAAAATGCACACAGGCTAAATATGAGTGAATTTTCTTACCACTCCATTCAGTGTTGGAGGAATGAGGCCGCAATACACAGGGATGTAGGCACTGCACACACATGCCTAGTTAAGAAAATAGAATATAAGAAACAGGCAAGTCTTACAAGAAATATAGCTTAAAACAGAATTAAAAAAAAAAACTCTTTAACTCTTACACTTAGAATACCATACCTGCACCAGGTCCTCTTTGTTGTTGAAGTGGGACACCAGGACATTTTCTCCATCTGTAACTCGTGTGAGAGAGATTCCCAATCGCCCATTGGCCCACTGATGGCAATCTGCTGGCAGAGTGCGGCGCAGCATGTAACGGACAATCTTGACCAGGTTAAAGGAGGGATGCATGGGTCCAAGGAATCGCTTCCTTGCTTCTTTGGCAACCTCAATGATATTTGCACCAGCATCCCCTGTGATAAATCAAAGAGAACAATAACTGTTAAATGACTATGAATGTTATGAATTATTTGTTTTCTAACTGTAGCTTCAAAGGTATCGATTTTATATTTGTGATCAACTACACTTCAAAAGCATGAATGACAGCAAAGCCTATAACTTGTTTGAGCTTTACTTTGCTTTCTTAAGAGTCTTTCCAATTAACAGTTCATCATGATACATACCTAGGCATACTCCTGTGACCAAAGCACTGGCAGTGAGAGCACCGGCTGATGCTCCATAAATGTGTCTGGCGTTATGGACCAGAAAAGGAGCCTGCTCCAGCAGACAGCTGGCCACGCCGACATGGTAGATACCTAGAAAGCCGCACCCGGCGAAGGAGATGTTCCACGGCGAGTCGAGGGGAAACATACCAGGGATCTTCCGCACAGTTAACACGGCTATAAAAAAAACACGTTCAGTCTACTGTCAGACAGCAAAACGTGATATCCCGTTAAAGATGCTAACTGTTTTTAGCTTTAGCAAAAGTCACGTTCTACGATACCAGAAACATAGAAAAAAATCACATTACTTAAACGAACTGACCGCCGCTGAAGGTAAATTGTAATAAAACCAGTTCTGAGCTGGTTAATAAAGCGACGTTTCTCACCACGGGGAGTTGTTGTTGTTTCACTAATTTGACAGTGTGCGCACTGGTACGTGGGCGGGAATTAAACCCACTTGTCCAATCACAATTGACGTTCTAGAGAAAATGGACCAATCAGAATTGAAATAGGCGGCTGTTTGACCAATCATAATCAGCACCGCGGAAGTCAGCCAGCGGCCACTTACTTCAACGAGTGCTGTAAAATACTCTTTGTCCCAAGGCGTTTTGTTCTGTCCTTTCTAAATTTATCTGCTTGTTTATGCCCAAATAGTTTGTATTTCACAATAGGTCTTATCTATAGGGAGAATGTCGATTGATTTCCTTTAAGCGATAATGGCAAGATGTTGTTTACACAGTGAAAACCTGTCATAGTACAGATAATTATCTGAAGTTTCAATTATTGTGTTGGGATTCTAATGAAAACTTTTTAAGGGAAACATTTTGTAGCAAAACTGAATAGGCTATGTAGCCCAAACTGCCCTACATAATGGATGCACAAATCTTGTTGTTTACAACAGAGCTATAAAATATTGTTTCATAATAAATAGGATTGAAATCGCCATGCTCTTTAACCACTTTCAGCAATAACACTGAAACGTCTTCTGTACCTCTTCCCTGAATAAACTATTCACAGAATGAGATTACAAATACTCACTTTTGTGGGAACTGATACACGTTCTTTAGGGACATCATGGGTTCCTTAGAGAGAAAATCCTGTTGTGAAATTACCACCAGCAGCTACATTAAGAAGAGGTTTTCCAAGGAGAATTTGTTATTGTCCCCACATAGCTGTGCCCCCGTTGTCCTTTGGCTCTGTGTATTCCTCAGATTCTCTAAGGTTTCCACAACAGAGATAAACTTTTGACACAATGCTTCACGTAATCCAGTTAACAGAAACAGTTCTGTGATAAGAGTAATATGAGTAAACGTAATAAAGTAGGTTTTCAGTAGTTTAAATGTATATTTTATTTTTTTGTGATTCCTAAAAGAAAAACATATATAAAATATTTTTATTTGTAATAAATGGATACAAAAAAGAACGGTATGTTTTAAATAAAGTTGGCTAAATAGCGCCACCCGATGGACAACGGGGGGACAGGCATCGATTTCACACGCTGGCACTGCTGTCCCGCCCTGAGTTGAAACTTTGGCGGTGCCTCATTGAATACGCTCAGTCTATTATACAGGAACGACCGAAAAGGCGGTGCTCCACTCTATTTAAACGACCGCTAATACATCGTCCCCGCCTACCGTTTCTCAATGTAATAGAAAACGAACATGTTGCTGTGACGCAACGCCTTCTCTTTTAAAACCATTCGGGCTCCAGGAAGTAGAGCACAACAGAACAGTGTAAGAACGAAATGTCACCGATTATCTGGTAAATAACTCTACTAATGTAACGGATACAAAGTTCTCCACATTAACTAGTGGATATGTAGACTTTGGTTACCATTTTAAGATTGAATAACGGTAATTGGCTGACAGCATTTTCTAATGTAAGGCTTACAGGGTAATTTCATTCAGAAAACATGTTTACTATACTGTTCGTCCCTTCTCGTGGCAGCAGTGTCGTTCCATGTCATTGTAAAAACAAGTCATGTCACGAGTAACATTACAGACAGCATGATAAAAAGAAAACCTCAGGGTAGTACTGGACGGAAGGCAAGGCTGCGTTAGTTCCCTAGTGCGACTTCAGATGGAAAGAGGACTCAAAGGAGACGCAGCTCTTGATGAAGATGACTGTGAACAGGCAGCAGGCGGGTCGGAGGATGGAGAGGACGTGGTGGAGGTCACACATAGAAGGACCGCGTCCAAACATCTGTACTGTACTGGCGTTTTATTTTTAGAAAGTGTTGTGAACAGGGATGAGGAGGAATCAGACACTGTACCGAAGATGTCAAGCGGTGTGGTGTCAGAGGAACATGCAGGAGTTGTTGGTCCAGAGAGAGATGCTCCATCTGTGTCTCCCTCCAGCCTCATGATGGACACCTCCTCCTCAAGCCTTCACCAGTCTTCATCTTCCTCATCTTCCTCTTTCTCTGTTTTATCTCTGCCACCTCCCCTCTGTCTAAGTCCACCCTTGCCTCCCTCTGTGGAGCTCTCAGCTGTGTTGACTGATACAAAGCTCACCCTGGATGTGTACCAGGGAGGAGCGGCTGCCTTGCCCCTGCTGTTGAGGTCCACTCCAGGGCTTCTGAGTGGCCTCCAGTACCTGAAACTGGGCTCTGAGGATAGGCAGGGTCTGGATGATGCACTGGATGTCCTACACCATCTGACAGAGTTGCGATCTTTGGCTATCCGAGGTACTTTTGTTATTCATTTTTATTATACATTTAAATATGTTTTTGCTTCTGTAAAATGTACACATCTAACAACGACTGCACTTTTGTTTCTCATTAAAGGACACCGTTTTTATGACTCACAAGGTGACCCCCTGCCTGGCCTCCTCACAACTTTGCCCGCTACAGTGTCCTGTCTCTCTCATCTGGTACACCTGGATCTCTCCTTCAACCACTTGCCCTGCGTACCATCCTGCCTACTTAACCTGCCTTCGCTGTCATATCTGTTACTCTGCCACAACGAACTCTCAGATTTGCCCCCTGATATTAGCCAGCTATCCTCTCTCACCTACCTTTCACTCCTTGGGAACAAGTTGACGATGCTTCCCTCCAGTTTGGGTCGAATGAAAGCACTACAACAACTAGATGTGTCCCATAACCTCCTCTCACAGTTGCCTGATGAAATTGGTTCTCTGGGGGAGCTTGTTACGCTGGAATTATCCCACAACAGGCTGACATGTCTACCAGAGAGCATGGGTAAGGGTGTATCAAGGAAAATGAAGGAGAATTTCTGTTTTATCTGATTTGAATTTCCCTGCAGTAGACAAGTTAATCTGACCAGGGTGTACACAGCCTCTCACCCACAGACAGCATAAACATAAACAAATTGCTGCATATATATTGATTGATTAAAATTTAATGTGAATTCTACTATAATAAAAATATCTTCTTTGTTGTTCAGGCTCTCTCCTTTCGCTTAAGGAGCTCGTCATCTGCAGCAATGACCTCCGGCTGATCCCACACTGTCTGAACAAACTGCCTCTGCTTAAAATAGATGTCCGTGACAATCCTTTGGGACTACCTCCAACGCCACCTCCTCTCCCTCCTGCATCTAGTGAGAAAAAAATCGATAAATGCTCAAATTAATTTCACTGTTGTGCTCTGATACATCACTGTTTTCTTTCCAGATATTGAAGACACAAAGCTTCCAGAGCTGCACCTTGGATTCAATCAACACAGGTAAAGCGTCACATGTGTTCTTCATCATATTGTTCTTTGTTTAAGCATTGCTGGTTAAATAAAAGGCATCATGCTCCTTTTGCTCCTTAGTTTCTGTGTTTCGTCTGCTGGGTGTCATGTGTTTCTCCCAGGGGGGGCTGAGCTGGTGTTCCCCCGGGGGTGCCTGGTGACAACCACAAGACTGAAGTGGGCTGAGAAAAAGCCAGAGAAAAGGTTGGTGCAGCTGGAAGAGCATGACATCCTACTGAGCCATCCACTGGAACTTTGCCCTCATGGAATTACATTTTTAAAGGTATTTTAAAAAGAATTTAAATTAGCTCCATCACAGTTCAGTCAATGTAATAGTGACACGTTTACAAAAAAATCTGAACACACCATAAACACTACACCCAACAGAGGAAATATCTGTCCAGCAGGTGACTGTAGTCTTTATTCATTATTCAAAAATAGAAACTGGAAGGACTACAGAAATACAAACTATAAACCGGGCAACATATGGTGTGTGTCATGGACCTGTGCAGCACAAGAATCATATGCCCTTTACATATTTACTTTCTGGTATAAACTTTAACCTTTAGGACACTCGTAATTAGAGTCTTAATTACTCCATTTGCTCACAGTCATTGATTCAGTTTGGTTTACCATATGCACAAGGTAAATGTATTTTGAAATGCTTACAGCCTGTGGAGGTGTGTGTGCCGTATCATCATAAAAAAGGGCGACAGGTTGTGGTGAGGCGGTTTGATGGACAGTCATGGAGCACTTTATCCACTCATCTCAAGAGAGGAAGCAGCAGCCACAGCAGTCATCCGGGTGGCCGTCCAGCCAAGGTAAGCTTTAAAGCCTCTCACTGCACAAAACATTATCACAAATGTTTTTTAGTATTGTGAAAAATGACTTTTTGTACCTGCAGCTGGCGTGTTGCTCTGTGAGCCACTTCTCCTGGTTCATGGCAGTGGGCCGTCTGGTTAAGGACAGCTGCTCTGTTACACCAGCTGGAGCTCTATTAGTGTCCAGTTCTGAACCCGGAATAAAGCTTCACTTCCCTCCAGACTGTACAGTGCAGACCCGCAACATAACTTTACAGGTAACCTCAGTGAACATGCAAGGCAACACCACCCTGTATGCTTGAACATCTGCCAGATTTCTCTCTGTCTGCAGGTGCTGAAGGTGTCTATGTCAGAGGTGCAGGCCCTGTGTGGTGATCCTCAGGCCAAAATCAGCCCCCTTCTTTGTCTCACTCAGACTCCCAGCATGCATTTCCTGCAGCCAGTCAAAGTTCAGATTCCTCTGCCATCTGGAGTCACAGGTACTACATACTATACTAATTCTCACAAATGTATAATAACTGAATATATTAGCATGTATTAACATGTCTAGTGCTTCTGCAGGTCATACGGTTGATATGTCCTGTTTACATCTGCTCCATGGAGATCCCAATGCCCAAACCTGGACTGACATCACGTCACAGGTGTCTCTCTCTGTCACCCATTTGTATGCCATTTTTTACATAACACATTTCTCCTGGTGAGTCTCTGTGCTGTATTCCCACAATATTTATATAATATATATATATAAGTTTCACCTATATTTTTCCACCATGGTGTAATGAATTTGTATTGTCCTTACTTGTAGGTACTGGCTGTGGTACACTACAAAGAGTTGTGTTAGTGGGGTTGTCAGGAAGGTCTATCAAAGGCTAAAACAGTTTAAAGTCCAGTTCCTTGTCCTCCAGCGGAAGATCGATCCATCCCAAGTTCTTCTACAATGTTTGCCTGCTAACAAGGTTTGCAATTCATCTAGTACTCAAGACACAAGTCTTTAAATGCTGTAAATTTTTAAACAGCGGTTGCAATCTCTCCTTTGCAGGTAGAGGGCAGAGTGCAGTCTTTGTCAGAGCAGTATGAAGGACCTCAGCCCTCAGACCTGTGCGACCTGCTGGAAGGAGAGCAGTTCTTTGCTGGTTTTGAGAGAGGCTTAGATATTTCTTCAGGTAAGTGTTTCTCTAAATAAATATTTTCCCTTCCTGTCTTCTGATACACTGTTGTGTTATTATTGTCCTGACACAGATATTTGTAAGATGAGCTAATATTGTTGTTTCCTTCAGAAAGACCAGACTGTGTGGGGGGAAGACTGTGTTTTGTGTTTTACTCCAGCCTGAAGAATATGAAGGAGGTGTACATCTGTCCAGTTCATGGTCAGAAAGGACCAGTGAGGGGACAGGTAAGCCAGTCACAGATATTTATGTATTATGTGCATATTATTAATTAGTACACAGTGCAGCTGTGCAATAGAAATCAGTTCATCAGCTGTTTCATTCGGCTGATTTTACTGACGGAATAAACACTTCCTGTCTGCTTGTTTTTTTTTTTTTATCAAATAGAAGGCAATGAGGTTGCTTATCAATGAAAAAAAAAACACTCTTCTGAAGTGAAAAGAACATCAGCTGCCTAATTTTCTACAGATTCATTTTTGCAAGAGAAACCTCAAGCTGTCCCTGAGGGGAGTGTAGTCCAAAGTGAACTGTTTTTCACATTCCTTTCACTGCTTGTTATGTGTTTGTATGCTTAAGCTTCTAGTGTATTTAAGTGCCATTCAATGGCAGCCATATTTTTATTTATGTTGTATGTATGGAGGTTTATATCTTTGTGGTCATGCATACAAACAGAAAGAATTTAAGGATGATGCTCTTAGGTTGTTGTTTGGTCCCTTGAGTCAAACTGTGTTAAAAGTAGAGCCGACCATAAAAACAGACAATAAACTGAGAATGTGTTTTGGACCATTGTTACAGGTGTCTTTTTACAGAGGAGAGATACCCAGCAATCTTCCAGAGGAAGTGGCCCGAAAGAGGAAAGGACTTGACAACCAATGGCTGGCCACTTTACCACTAAAACTTCCTGTCAGTTTAAGTCAATGTTTTTTTTTTCTCCTACACATTATTTGCATGTAGACTTTATGTGTGCTTCTCTCACATACAGTCTCTGGATTAGATGCTTATTTTAATCAACAATTCTTATATGAACACTACACTGTCACCACTGTGTAACACTATTTATTTGTTTTGTAGGCTCTAAACTCAGAGAACAATCGCTTCATGGAGGAGCTCCAGTGTCCCCCTCTGAACCTGGGTGACCCTGAAAGCGGCTACCTGACAGAAGCCAACCTACTATCCATCTCTCTTCAGATCGGACAGGATTGGCGTGTTATTGGCATCAATCTTGGCCTGAGCTATCAAGAACTTGACCGCATCCAATACAAGTACAGGTAGAAATGACACTCATGTTTCACAGAATACATTTTGACTGATGATTAACTGGTGAAAATGATTTTGTTTGTTTTGAGGCCAGGGATAAATATATACATAAATGCAAATAGAAAACACCACAATGGGAAATTTTTAAAGCATAAATCTCCCAAATCTCTCCTGTCCAGATTTGGACAAAAATCTCCATATACTGTTATCTCTGCCTGAATGAATGACCTAATCAGTGTGTACACACATGCTATGGCACGGCCAAAGCTTGCACAAGAACGGGATGCAGTGAGCTGGTGTGTAGCAGGAGGAAAACCCACAGTGGGAGAGAAGTGGTACAGAATTCTGATGGTTTTAATCTGCACTGTCAGCCTCCCTAAGCCATCTGGGACACTGCAGGAGATTACATACAGACTGATGTTCATCTGGCCCTCCCCCTCTTTTTCCCTCATGCTCAGAAAAAAAAAAATACCTCTCATGACGCATCCTGGAGGTGGAAGGAAAACGCATTATGTAAAAATCTGATGTACATGCTGTGGTGTCACGTTACTATGTGGGTTTTGATGCATGCAGTTTTAGTAACTCTTCCATCCATAGGAAGGACATCACAGCTGGAGGCATGTAAAGCAACATTTCATCTGTATGTTCTGCTCTGCTTCCCAGGGACAACTTGGGCGCCTTGGTGCTGGACATGCTGTTCCAATGGGCCCAGGGACAGAGAAATGCAGGAACTGGATCAGTGTCCAGGCTGGTGGCTGCTATGATAGAGAGCGGCAGGAGAGACGTGGCAGAAGAGATTGAGGACATTGTCAAAATAGGAAAGAGAAAGTACTCCGATTCACTGAGGAGAGTAGGCCTAGAAGCAGAGAGCTCCTCCCTCGGTGAAACACAGCAGTAGATGAGCCCGTGCTGCGAGCAGATGGCTGACTTACACTTGAGTAACCTGTTTGTTTACAGTGTGCCTCCAATCATCTCGTCCTGCTGTCCAAACAACAGTCCTGGTGTACAAAAAGTCTCTCTTTGTCACAGTGATGATGCTTGGTCACTGCTTCCACAAGACCTTCACAGAAAAGGTAAAATGGAATATGTGATGATATTACATAACATTTTTTATAAACTGTCTCTGTATACACGGCAGTGCTGTGGAGTTCTGCCAAGAAAAGTCCAAAATACTGTACTGTAGTGTTTGTATAATTACAAAAGATGTCTGAAAAAAAAGAGCAGCAATTTGCAACTCAGTGAAAACTGGAGAAAAAAGTTATTTTGAGAAACACATTTTCACCACTGTCACTCCTAAAAGACTCAGGTGCTCTTTTATTACCACTAATGTTACTGACCTGCTGCTAATTCATCTTTTTTCCATATATTGCTTTAGTGCAATTGCCACAAACTGTAGTTCCTCCAATGACCACTTGGTGTTGGCTTCAAATGTGAATCACCGTATTGAATTTTTAATGTGTTTACAACCCCAAACAGGAGTACATTTTTATTTAACTTAACCACAGAAATAGAGTTAATGCTAATGTTTGCATAATTAATGGTTTGACCATTTTAAGTAACAGGGAGCTGCGTTATCTGTCAGCTCACCTGAGTTCTACTCAGGATGCTCCACTGTTTTGTCCATGTACAAGCTGGACAGGGATTTGCTTTGTACTGAACTGTGTTCAGTTAAATTTAAGTTTGAAATAATTCACAAATCATAGATCATTTAGTTTTCATTTACAATTTTTGCAATGATTAAGGATTTTCAGTGGGATGTGTTTGTAAATCCATCTTTTATTCCTGGCAGACAGGAGCCTCCATAGTTTTCACTGGTACCTGTTCAGACACTTGGAGCTGTGAGACTGATGAGTTTTTTTTCACAGCTGATTAAATTTGTGCCTTTGGTCTCTCTGAGTAATCAGTTTAACTGCAGCACACCCTTGGTAATATATCTGGTATTAGATTTGTGCCATGCAAGCCTTTATATTTATACAATTTTATAATATGTTAAATTATTAAAATATGATATAAACTCTGCGGGTGTCAGCTGATGTTTTTGACAGCCTTGTAGTGACTCACTGGTGGTTTTAGACCCCTTTCAGACCCAAAATATTTCAACTCTTGATTGTTTGTCTATTTTTGGTGTTCAAGGTCACTAAACGTCATGATGACGTTGACTCCCTTCCCCCAGTACACCTTTGCTTCACAACATGTGTCTGTATTTTTACTACATACCACTAGAGGACCCCCCCCCTTTTTTTTTAAATCCGCTCTATGTGTGTGTGTGTTTTTTATATACTACTCCATCGCCTGCCAGGCTCCCCTCCTCCTCCTCCTCCTCCTCCTCCTCTCTGCCTCCCTCCCTCCAATGCTAGTAACGCCGGTAGGTTAGCTGCTGTCGATCTGTCAGCCAAAGATACAGAGTGTTAAAAGGCTTTGATTTCTCATCATACAACCAAACCGGGAAGAGAGACAGCAGGAAACGGTACGTACTGTACATAACGGGATGCACGGGTTTGTTTTCTTTTTTTTTCTTTTAGTCCCGTTATGAATGCGGCGGGTGTCTTCATCAAGAGATATGTAGCTGTTTGCCGTTAAAATCTCACCTGGGGATAACGGACAGGTTGAGCTTCAGTGTGGAATATGGTGATATGTGATAAATAAAGCGGTAAAAATGGCATCAGACTGCTGGGATGTGGTTGGATGTTCAGTGAGAGGCAGCTAATGTTTCACCGTTGTGCTTCTATGCTGCGTTTAAAGATGTAGAGTTAACGGTAACGTCGGGCCCGTTCCCGTTATGAAACGCGGATCTGCAGACGGGTTGTGGTCTTCTCGGTGACACAGACCATCATGTGTCTGTTCTTATGCTCAGTTTCCCAGTGACCTCCTTTTATGTTTACTTCCTCATAATGCATTGTTTTACCGACGGCAAATAATGAATACCACATGTCATGATGTTTTTTTTTCTTTGTATGAATTGTTTGCTGACATTTGTGTGTAATATGTCTCTGCCCGCACTAAATCCATATGTGCGGTCCCTTTGGACGCTGCCACTAGGTGGCGCTAAAGCTTCTGGTCTCAGTGCTCTGAACCCGTTAGCACGCTTAGGTCAACCCGGAAGTTAGCATCTCATATATATATAAGCATTTTTGTCTAGTCGTCCAGTTGTTAGCTCCTGTTTTTTAAGATGTAAAAAAGCATTCATGTGTGAACTCGACAGAGAAAGTGACCACAGGTTCGCCATACTATATGGTTTTGTTTGGGAGTGAGAAATCACATTTTCCCCGCATACAGTACATAATAATTCATAGAATTAAGGATTATTGTCCCAAAAACAACCCATTAAAGGCTAACAGCAAATGTAATGGCCAAGGATAAAGATACAATGTAAAACAATTGGATTAACACGCTAACACTACATTATGTATGCTGTTATTTAGACTCAGGTTGTGTTTGTGTTGATCTGTGTCAACATATCAGAACAGCCAGCTCCCGCCTTTGTAGTGAGGTTGTAATTGTCATGTGGGCTTGGATGTTGGTAGTGGAGAGTAAGCCCTTAAACTGCACCCACCTCCTTTTTCATTGGTAGAGCAGAGGCAAGCGGGTCTGACACAGACAGGCTTATGCACTCAGGCTAAACATTAGCATAGTGTCACCTTTATTCCAATTGCATG